>UYYA01000059.1:0-143739 GCA_900624975.1 Angiostrongylus costaricensis
GCAACGTTGTGGTTGTATTTCGCTTACTTAGTAACCTGCCGTGAAAATTATAGAAGGCAGAAAACAAAACGTTAAACATTAAAGAAATCTATTGCATGGTTCATATCCCAGGGATTGATAAACGCTGGAAGTTTTGAGCCTTATTAGTATATAATTCACCTTAAATTAAACAAATTCAGTTCAAGCAAACGATCACGTTTATCACCTTTTGTAGTCTCGTTGACTGTCGAGTGATTCAAGCGAGCGCGGCGTACCAAAGCAATCCAGTGGGCTCTGCTCGCATTAGGCACTCATTGATCATCATACCTTTCTCCCAGCGTTTCCATGAAGAACTCTAACCATCAGGTTGCTGGTCTTCCTGGACCACGTTTGACAACCTGAGGAATCCAGTCACTTACGGCTCCTGTTCAACGGTTGTCCTTCATGCGTATTACGTGTCCAGCTCATCTTATCTTCGACAGTTTGGTGTATAGAATTGCATCTTTGACTTTTGTTCGCTGACGAAGGTCGGAGCTTCGAATCCCTGCCCTAAATAGTGTGACACGAGATACTCCTAGCATTATAGCAACTATCCCCGGAATAGTTACTATTTCCTTCTATTACTGTAGTTTCTGTAGTAAGGATCAGATCTACTGTTTCTCAAGCTGCTTGGCAAATGTCGTAGTACGTAAATATTCTGATCCCAACCTAAGGAACTTCGTATACGTATATAATTCCTCTATCAAAATTCTCTATCTACCTAGCAGATATTCAATGGGTCGATGGAGACGGCCTTTGCCACAACACCACTAGACACAGCATCATGTGACCATCGGTCACACCACCGGGTATACTGCTGAGTACGTCTCATTGCTTGGGGAATGGACCCCGCGACCTAGGCCTTGACCCTCGCTTGGACGTAGCCACGCCCAGACGAGCACCGCCTCTTTTTTGGGGACTTGGGAGAGCCTTTTTTGGGAATCTTACGTTGGATTTGTTTGCCTTGTTCTTACGCCAGTATTCTTTTCATCATTATTCCTGTTGTATTGGCTTTTGCCTTTATGTATATAAAGATTTAATTCCAAGTTTGAGTGTCGAAAGCTGTTGTCCTGTGTCGACTACGAAAAGTCACGCGTGGCGTCCTATCACGAAATCGAGCATTCTGTTTAAAGCTAATGGTTATTCGGTGTCGATAACTAACTCGAAGGCCTATATTCCGCTAGCAACTGCGATAAGCATCGTCCTTTCGACGGCATGTTCAATAAAGCTGAGTGACTTTTCATCCTGCTTACGCAGCGGGAAGGTTTCTGACGCATACGTTAAGGCAGGAAGAATCGTAGAATAGAAAAGTTCGGCGCGCAGTCAGGTGTTCCTTGTTCTCTTAACCACATCCTCGATGCTCTTGAAAGCTCCACAAGCCGCTCGCTTCCTTCTGCTCAACTCTGGAGCTAAGTTGTTCACGATGTTGATTTCCCGACCTAGACAGACATAATTGGAGCATTCAGAGACATTCATTCCATTGAGCGTGAATAGGGCATACGTAACCAATCCGTTCCTCATCAACATCATTTTGTGAGATTTAGTCGAAGAACAATCTTTCCACAGGCTTCATCAAAGTCGGCTAGCATTCGTTCCGCTTGGTTAAAGTGTGGTACTATAAGAACAATGTCATCAGCGAAGCGAAAACGGTGATGATGTTTTCGAGGGTGGCGGTAAATAATTTTGGCGAGATGGCATCGCCTTGGCTAACCCTTCTTTTGACGTCGATGTTAATATCGTTGTAGAATGGTAATATCTTGATTGTGGAATCTTTGTATAGCTCACGAAGTATCCATATATATATATTGAGTAGCGACGCCAAGAACGTCCAGGACTTCCATGGTTGCTTCTCTCTCAATTGAGTCACAGGTCATCTTTAAATTGATGAAAGTGAGGTAGAGTGGTCTTTTGTACTCTCGCGACACTTCAGTGACTCTCGTTATCGTGTGGATGTGGTCCATCGCACTGAATCCTTTTCGAAACCCTGCTTGCTCACATGGCTATCCTTCGTGCAGTATTCTGTCAATCCTGCTTAGCATGACTCGAGTGAAAAGTTTGTAGACGACAAAGCAAGCAGATTGGGCAATAGTTACCGATATCGTGTAGGTCACCCTTCTTGAACAATAACACGGTCTTGCTGGTCTTCCACTGAGTAGGGACCTTGCATTCAGACAGGTAACGTGTAAAGAGCCGAGTTAGTGTGTTTATGAGGTCTGGTGGACAGTTCTTTCGATGTTGAGATCTTAATCTGCTTGGACCTGGTGTTGTTCAATTTTTCACCGCTGAAATAGCATGTCGGACTTAGGAAGAGAGAACTGGTGCTACCACATATCCAGCCTTCTCTATTTCCTATGAGAGCAAGAGGACGTGGCTATTGAAGAGATCTGAGTAGTATTCACGAATGATTTTCTCCATCTGGAAGCTGTAACTGTTTCGTCTGAACGTCGAAGTGCATTAATCTTGGTTTTGCAACTAGTGAAGCTTCGGTGTGCTTTTCGAATGACAAAAACAATACACTAATGATAGGAACACAATTCATTTCCCTATAGTATTGCACTATCGCTCTATCTCAAATTTGTGTCGCTCTATTGCATTTTTTCGCAATGTTGCGCGAAATTCGAATTGGTGGTACATTAATTCACTTCAATACTGCTTTTAACTAAAGGTATTTAAATGTCCTTTTAGGAATGTCTAGTGTTGTTTGTCCTTCAGAATGAAATATTTCTGGTGAATTCCTATCGGGAACGGTCACGCCGTTTGATTCAACTAAATATGATGTGTTTCTTAAGCATTCTAATCCCATTGCATGGTTATAAGCGTGCACCTAACACCACGAGAGCGAGAGCGTTTAATTAATCAGGAACGACAACGAAGAAGAATAGCAAGGCTGAGACAGGTGAAGGAACTTGTACTTGTTCTGATCGCGTAAGTGTCGTAATTTGTTTATAGAAGTAGTAGCTTATGCATTTGTATAGGTTATGTTTAGCGCGGCGGATGACCACTACTTCTTGGAAATTAGTGCTTCATTTATTTCCGTCTATTGGTCTATTATATTAAGCGTACCGCTGTTTTGTCACGAAGTGGTTATTCTATGACCTTAGTGGAGGTTTTACAAATCGATTTGTACTTAAACCTACTTGCTTGGTTGCTTCGATGGCCTATCTTCACTGGTTGTGTGGGCTCCAGCATATTTTCCATTCCCTGGAGACTTGCCGGTTTAGCTTTTGTGGTTCACTGGAGTCTCGAATACAGCCTGGCCAAAGTCTGCCCATGTCGTCATCAACACAGGCGGTCGCTGCCCTTGTGGAACAAAGGGAAAAATGCCACAGTGCGACTAATTTGATACTAGGACAGTGGTCGATCCTGCTATAGGTTTACTCTTAACTGGGCTTCCTGGTGGGAAGTTGGGCTTCTTATAAGCTTAGGAGGTCTTCCAGGGAGACGAATCCCCCGCTATACATCGCAGCCCGATACCCAGGAACACCTACCAGCCACGACGAGGCGGTGAACCGTTGTGAGATTTATACATAAACAAGCAGAATAACCTAGAGTCTGCTCATCAAGAAGCCAGTAGGGAAGCATAGTTGTGCGATAATGGGGCATGAGCGATTGTGTTTCTAACACTTTTATTCCTGGATAGTTCCAGTTTTACTGAGACATATTTCGTGGCTATAAGTTTTAGATCGGTCCATTTTACATATGTGGGTCGTTTTTAGGTACGGCAACAATCCAACGAGCACGCTCAGATAATTCGACAGAGACTGTGCACCGACAAGAAGAGTAAAGTGCAGGAACTTCGGAAAGTTTTATTGAAAATTCCGCAATTTTTAATTTGTTTGTCATTCATTGGCAAACTGAGTTAAACAGTTCTTTAAAATTCGTGATTTTCTTATAAGATTTTGTTTGTTATATACCTACTTGGATGGCCCGTCTTCACTGGTCGTGCGGACCCCAGCATAATCGGCACTTTTTCGGAGTTTTGCTGGTTTAGCCACTGTGGCTTCCTGTAATCCCAAGGTCAGCTTAGCCAAAGTATGCTCCAGATCGTAATCACCACAAGTAATCGTCGCTCTTTTGGACCAGTGAGATAAGTGCTACTATCCTACTAGTTTGAGACAAGGATGATGGTGGATCCTGGTACTGGTTTACTCTTAAATGGGCTTCCTGAAAGAAACGCCGGACTCAGCTTGGGAGACCCAGTTAGGGGGATGAATCCCCTCCTTGTATTTGGCATCCCGACACCCAGGAACACTTCCTAGCCACGATGAGGCGGTAGACAGTTGGGATGCCTTTGCTATATACCCATCTAAAATGACATAGTTTGAAAATAATGGTTTATTACCCATTTAGAATTTTTGGGAATATGCAATTAAGTTGTTGTAGTAGTTAGCACCTTTGTTTATAAATGAAGCATTCATTTTTAGAAAGGAGTTGCGCCGGTCGATCTCCGAGAAAATGTCTGGGGTAGAATCGGATGCTATAGATATTCCAAAGTTACCTCTTCCATCTAACTCATTTTTCGTATCCACTGCCACATCCAAGGTTCGTAGTACATGATACATGTTGCTGCTTTGCTATGGAAATGTACTTATTTCTTATCGCACATTCCCCTATTTTAGGGATCCAGCAGACGATCACCGTGTCATCGTCGTCATGTTTTCACCAAGGTGGATGCTCTTCGTGCGTTAGAGCGAGAGCGGCTCGCTCAACAACGGTTGCGAACGGAAAGGCAGGCTAGAAGGAAGGAAGCCGAAGAAGCTATCCGCCTGAGACGACAAGCCGTTGAGGAAGCAAATAGGTTTAACAAGGTTAGAAATGTATTTTTTCTTCTAAAGGTTAGAAACGTTATTTAATTTCTCGGGCTTTCATGCGAATATTTAAGATCTATAAAATGGTCGGCAGCGATCTGTTACACAAATGGAATCGATCTCCGCGCTCCTGACCCACCAAGCCCTCCATCCCTCCGGCGTAGGCAAATTGATACTAGGCTTGTCTGGGACGATAGCAGCACTGGCTCGATACATTGGCAGACCACCGCCAGTCATTATAAAGCCAGATATGCATTCAGTCACCGCTTAAGTCGAATGTATAGCGCATCTTTAAGGGGTTGATCAACCTCGAGGGCTTTATCCTTTCTCATCCTTTTATGATCGATATCACAGAGGGCTGGCAAGCTAGGCTAACATATCAATATTTTTGCTGTATTTCCTCCGTAGTTTGGTTACACCATGTTGCGATTTTTATGAAGTTTATTACGCACGGAGACAAATACAGAACGATGTCATCGTATTTAAATAAAAAAGAACCAGATATTCAGGCAAATCCTACGACTCGTTGAGATCAAAGAGGAAGAATTTTTGTTTGACGTCAGCTGCATCTTTACTATTTCAATAGAAGAGATTTCAGTTTTGTTATGAATTACTCGCTTCTCTGTTACTACTTGTATGTTATGGATTCTTCATTGGTGGTCGTGTAGCCGACTTCAGTCCTATGCATCCCCTAAACGAGATGCTCAGATGAATTGTTAGATCACTAAATACCACATGAAAGAGTATTCTCGTTTAGTTTTCGCAGGTGTATCGGACGCGACCACTGTAGTTGATTCTGCGAGGCGGTTTCTCACAGACGTCGAATGTTATCTTAAGGCAGGCGATCTCGTTCTCATACAGCAGCCATGGTAGGTAGTCGTCTCTGAAATTATAATGATTAATGTGGTCTCTCGTCGTTTCTTATACTGATATAATTCACTTGGCTAATCTCTAACCAATAGCGTGCTTTTGTACGTTTATCCCCACCAGTACTGTGCATTGATGAACTATGAACTCTTAACTGATATCAAACTTGCCGTCTTTAAAGTTGTGAACAATTCAATATCTATTTCACAACACTTTTTTCTTGCTTCTTTGCTAAACTTGGTAGACTTACTTATTCATTAGGTTATTTCTGTACAATATAAAATGCTTTATCCTCTGAGTATAAGGAAGATGCTCTGCCACTGTTTTGGCTGGAAGAAACGTTCTTTTAAGAATCAGTGGTTAACTAATACGCTTATATTCTTGTGTGACAGTCTTTTTCTGATAGATGCAGAAAAGCTGATGTAGAAGGTTACTCTATGTTTCCAATCTTGACCTTGTAATGCTCCACTTCTATATCGTACTGAAGAACATTTGCTTACTGCTCTGTGAATAACACACGTCCATTGTAATATGGTTGGTGTGTTTTGTCTGAGTACCTTTCTACCGTACCTGTATGTAAGATGTATTACTAGAACGTACTTGTGCCAGATATTCTTTCGATATTCAATATACCACTGGCTAAATTTGTCGAATTGTCCGTTGTTGACATCCCAAGTACGGCGACGTTCTTCAAGTTCTCTAAATGTGTGTGAATAAGAACATACTAATCTGTGGCAAACATTTGTGGCCCAGGACACTTCAACATTTAAGCGACGACGTGATTTCGATAGGAGTCATATGATACGAGAGTAATGGCCGCTTTCAGTTTTAAGGCATCACACTTCAAGTCATATGAACTACATTATTTAAATTACATAGATTAGAATAGATTCACATCGGCTCTGAAGAAGACGAAGACGTCAAAACGTTAGCCTAGTAAAAGTTATATAACAGTCTCGTGAAAGCTGAACAATCCAAAGAAATTTACATTATTGAGAGTAGAAACTGTTTAGACAGAATATGCTGCGTGCATATTTCAAGCTTCACGTCGTTTTTAGGATAAAATATTCTGCATGCATATTCCAGATTTTGCACTGTTTTTGGTTTTGGTAGCCGACGTCAGTGGGAAATACGTGGAATTCCAATGACTCGGTTATTAACTAGTTACAGTGGACAAGACGGTAAACATATCAGTACAGCTCGATGTTCTGAAAGGCTGGCACTTCCAGCATCCCATTAGATAATACTCGTCTAAGCCAACTTCGCTACAGTGTCTTCAATTTGCGCCTCCTTGAGCAAACGTTTCCGTTCAATGGCTCCAGTTGCGTTGAATGCTAGACGAACCTTGGCAATCACCGAACCCTGAATGATTTCTTTATCTCATTAGTAGTATAGTTAGTCAGAAATAACTACAAATATAAAATGTACTCGATATCGTTCTCTTGTCATTTAAATGTTTACAGATGAAGTATTGTTCTAATTAGTGTAAATTGAAGAACAGAAGGAGAAGGAGAATAATGAAGACTATTCTACAAGGGAAGTGTAGCATTCCTGAATGACCTTTACAAAAATTGTTTAACTCACATGACCGACTTGTTGCAAACTTGACAATGCACTTCTGTAATCACCTCTGTCTCCTTGCAAGAAATCCATCTCGCAGTCACCATCAGTATCGAAAGCGGTCCAATCATTGAAACAGAACTCCTGGAATGAGTACGGTGTCATTGCTAAAGACTTTATCACCGTACTCTAGAAGAAGATGTGTTATAATTTAAGTAACCAAGAGCCAGATTTTGGTCTCACAATGCTTCAATGGATCGTTAAGTGGAAGCGGTAGCTATCAGATTCGTACTCAAAATGGTTTATTTATGTGTCCATATATCGATTACCTTTCTGAATGTATAATAACCGGGTCGTTTGGGACATTTGATACCACGTAGTTGATTGGCAATTGAGTCCGCCATTCCGCTATCGCCGTGGTCTATTTCGGTGAGAGCATGGCACACGTCGCAATAGTAGCTAAAGTACTACTACTAGAAGAGATGTACTAGACAGGCGCTAATGTAAACGAACGATTATGTCAGAGCGTTGGAAAAGTTTTCTATTGACTGCTGTATGTTAGCCAATGAATTAGTTTTTTCTTCTGGTTTTTTCTTGGAGATTTGTTGTAGACATTCTTTCGACAATGATAAATGAATCACCAGTTGTTACCATAACCCCCACATCCATTACTAGAAGCATTCTGACATTTCAAATTCGAAAAATCTTTCACATTCCACCATTGATACTCTGCTTTGGCGAAGAACGAGTTGCCAACTACATTTGCATCGTCTTTGACCTGGAATTTCCAACGTTTATATTCATAACATTAGACGTGATTGAAAACTAATTCGGAAGAACTTGTGGTTTCTTTGTGGATGACGACTTGGATAGTGTGAAGACTCCTAACATTTTGCAATGGACTTTTGAAAGTGGTGGTACTGTTAGAACTTCAGTCATAATGAACGGTTTTGAAAGCATCGTGTGGGGTTATCAATAAATCGGAACTTCTGGCAATATTTCAATAGAATTTGGTGATTTATTACTGCCTGCTAAAGGTTACCGCCTCACGGCTGAAAGGTGTTCCTTGATGTCGGGTTGCAATGTACGGTGGGGGAATTCGTCTCCAAGCAGGGTCTCTTAAGCTGAGAATGATCGCGATGTTCCCAATCGGAAGCCCAGCTAAGAGTAAACCAATACCAGGAATCACCGCCGTCGTGGTTTCAAATCAGTCGTTAGGTGGCAAATCTTCCTCATTCACAACGGCGGCGACTGGCTGGGGTGGTGGAAGCTAAGGAGGGCTTTAGCTAGGCTGACGTTGGAACTCCAGAGAACCACAAGGCCAGGAGAATTCGCAGCTGTAGACCAAAATGACGATGGAAACCGTCTCGTGTGTTCACAGCACGTCTTTTCCATAGGAATTCATCTTTTGAGAAGACAAAAATCGTCGGTTTATATAGGAGTTCCTAGCCACGCGACTGATGCGACGATCGACCATGTTCTCTCGAACAAGATAGTCTCACTTAGCCTCAGTGGTACCAAGATTCTGTGTTGGATCCGATCACTGCTTTCTCCATACGAAGATCGATTCATACGTAAACTTGAAAAGAACTGTAATCGTCCAAAAAACGAGATAACTCATATATGAGGATATTCTCAATACAGTCATATTACTGACAGATGAAGAATAGCCAACCGCTTACTATTACATAAGCTGCTTGATGAAGGGCTAAAACTTGTGCCGAACTCGCCTCAGTTCCTCTGACAAGATCAGATTGCGATTTGTAGGCCAGATATTACATGTACTTCCCGCCGCTCATGTGACATCTTACCTTCAGAAAGAAAAAATTCCAGACCAGTGGAAGGTTTCGAGCACGTTCATCTTGCCCAAACACCTAAGCGAAGGTTTCCTTGGAAACATCGTATGGTATATTTGTTGAGTGTACTCTACAAGCATTTCAAGATAATTAGCTCTTTGTGCACGCCGAAGACCTTGGATGAGGCATAACCAATTGAGAAAGTGGGGTTCCAACAGGGATTCTGCCACATTGACCATAACCAACCCCGTCTATTTCTTTCCTTAACCCGCATCGACTACGAAAAAGTGTTTGACGGCTCGAAATGAACACAATCCTATAAGCGCTCGTCGATCAGTGAGTGTACCCCTCGTACATAAGAAGTCTATCTGACTTTCATCGGAATTACGCCACGAAAATACAGCTTCACCGTCGACCTGTTTACGTTACCATGGGAAAAGAATTTTTGGAGTGCGACGCAATTTCGCCAAAAGCGTTGACTGTCCCACTGTAGTGGATGATAAAGTCATTTGAATAGGACGAGAAATGCATACATGTTGATGGAAAATCTTCGTTTCATCGATGACATCGCCATCTTTCCGATCAATACCGATAGTGCAGAGACGATTCTAAACGACCTTAACGTGGAGCGGAAAGGATTGGATTGGGCTTAAATAGGGTGAAGATTCACTTCATGAAGTGCCCATGGTGCTAAGGTAAACAAGTAGAACTGGATGATTCTCTGATTATAGAAACCACCTCGTACGTGTACCTTGGACGTACAATGAACATGGAAAACAATGCGAAGGGGAAATTAGACAGAAGAAGGAGAGCAGTATGGGTCCCACTCTGGCCTCATAAAGAAGCTATCGACTAACCAGCGGACCCAGAACTCCGCGCTCTGCTTAACTTCTAAACTTAACAGTTCCCCTAGCGCTTTATTGCGCAGCAGAGACATGGGTTGATACTTCATCCACGTCAAGAACAGGGCATAACCCACAGAGCGCTCGAGTGTTATCTTCTGAACTTTAACTAGCACTCACAACGTCTAGCCGTAATATTTAGCTATCTTCCAAATTAATCTATGTCCTCGGAATCCAGCAGAATATACGTGGATAATGAAGCACATAGACGTTCACATAATAAGAACAGATATAGATGGACGAGAAGTGGCTGGACGTTTTCATGGGTAATGTTAACCATCTGTATTCGCAAATGAGAACAATTTTAGGACTCCGGAATGAGCTTCGCGGACGTCACCTGTTTGAAGCAGAGCACCACCATGGACGACGCCGACGCGAGAGAAACGAATGGAAATTCCGATGGGGCCCACGCTACTAGTGACGACGGGTTATCAAATTATTTAAGATATTTTACCGAAAACCTAGTGCCCTATAGAAACTCACTCGCAAACTCTTTATCTCAAGTGTGAAGCAACCAGGAAGACGGACGAGTTCTGGCTTAATATGTATTTGACCAGCACTGATCTCCAACAAACGTCTTGCACCAGGACGTGCTGTAAAAGTTTTCATCAGAAATGGAGGTTATATTAAATAATGGGCGACTGTGTGCGTTTAATATCGGAGTTAGGAGTTTGCCAGCACAGGATTTTCCATAACATGATGGTGTGTTTCCCACCATAAAGCCACCAAAATGGTTCCTTTACCCTTTTAGATATCTACAAGAATGTACGGGGTAGTCAAGAAGGTGATATGCTCCTCCAAACTTTCGAAAACTATTTTTGGTCTAATTTCGGTTAAGTTGAATGTGAAAGCTATAGACTAAATGTGTAAAGGGAAAACCTCTTATACATATTGCCTTTCAGCTCAGTCTGTGTAGCAAAATTGGCTATCCTAGATTAATTTCGAAACTCTGCTTCACTTCGTACTTATTTTTGTTGCACTTAATCCGGAAATAATATTAAATATGGGGATGTAAGTAACCAGAATTCCATGGATTCTCATTACGCCATGAAATGTCAGACAGACTCACTGCACGAAGTGTCAGCTCGGCCGGGTATCAACCAGACATCCTGATAGTCGCATTTACTTTTCGCTTTCCGTCGTATGTCATTAAATTTCGTTCCACTTCTTGAAAGAAGAATGTTTTCTTTCAATGTTTTCCTTCCAGCGTTTTTGCTCTTATTTTCTCTTGTTGATCTTTGAACCCACCTGTACAAAGCTCTACATTCCGGATCTAGTATATCACAGTTCAGCTGACAATGTACAAAACTGATTAAAGCTAATAGGCCTAACAACCGATGCATCTGGAATTGATAACCGTACTTTCGCGATGACGATTCAGTGACGTTGCGGCTGACATTCAACAAACAACAAATGTGAACGGAAATCTAGACATTCATTCATATGCAGGTGTTTAGGAGAATTCCGAGTACGCGAGGTGAATTAAAGTGAAGGGAGCAAGCCCAATGTGTAGGTGTGCTAAGGAAATGGACTAGTAGTTTGTTGTTTCCATTTGTCATACACATACATTAGAATGTGTTTGCTAAGATAAATCTTTAAAACACTCGCTACGATATAGAACGTTATGCTTGGGTTCATGGCTGAAACTAATTTAGCGTTCCAAGTTTTTCTGGAGGACGCGTGTGGCGCACTTGTTGGAGGCGCAACTACGTCACAAACGTGGAATCGATCCCTGCGCCCATGGCCAGCCAAGTCCTCAATCCCTCCGGGGATGGCAAATTGCTACCAGACTTGTCTGGGAGGATAGTAGCACTGGCTCGATGCATTGGTAGGCCACTGCGAGTCATTGTAAAGGCCAGATATGCATGCAGGCACCTCCAACGACACTTAACGAAGTCCTTGAACGAAAACGAATAACGAAATAGTTCTATTGATCTTTTACCACCAGCAATCACCCATCAACGGGATTGATCTGGAGAGCCCAAATCGGCATTGAACCCAGTTAAGCTGAGGCTTAGTTACAATCACAATCATATCTGAGAGACAGGCAAAACGAAGGACCCGGATGGTGTGGTGGTGAAGTGCGCTACTCCCCGGTAAAGACAATAGCACGCGTTCGTTCCCCACCGCATACACCTGCGGTCCGGAGTTTTGCAAGTATCTCAGCATTATATACGAGTTATATTTCGCAACATCCCCTGCCATTAAAGAGAAAAAGGCAGTGAATAAAAGGGTTAAGATTGCTCTATGAAAGTTTAGGTGGATTCCTTTCCAACTATGACTTCAGTGTGAAAGTTGATGATCAGGAACCTAAACTTTAAAGGAGAAATCAAATACTCAGTCTACGATGACACCTCCAACGAAGAAAAGAAAAACGGTTAACCAAAGAAATTTTGAGGCCATATGTTCGGACTTCTCAGAAGAGATATTTCACTTTAATGTTTTTCTCTATGGAAATATAAAAATATTCTATAAAGTAAGAATAATGTGCTTGTAAGCAGTCAATACCTAAATCTCTGATAGCTAAATGGAATGGGATTGCACATCAAAAAGGTATGCAGAGAGAAAGTATAGAACTTCAATTCGTTATCATGAGTTCAAAATGCGGGATAACTCAAAAATTGGACAACGCCGTGACAAAATTCCAACTTTCTTTTACCCACCTTCTACACACTACCTGGAAAACGCACTCATACTTATCGCACTGAGTTGGACATGAAGCAACCTATATTTTTTAAAAGTCGTTGAACAACAAGGACCAGAATGACAAGGAATCTTGGACTCAACTTGCTTCCCAAATGACCAATTGAAGCTTTGAAGATTTCTCGCGACCGACTTTTTGTTAACCTCGGCATTGACCGAATAATTCACTGTTCTGTTGATTAGCAAACACGAAGTCGTTACCTTATTCTTTATTTGTGAACAAGCTGACGATTCGGCTGATTTCGCCTTTCTCAGAGCCTGGAAAGGTTAAGCTGACCGCAATCTACCTGGCCAAACACCTCCACAACCAAACAGACAAAGTGCTAAACTAAGGTTTCGATCATATTGAACACAGAAGAGCTTCTTTGCACATTCACCGCTTTCTTTGAGCTTTCCACTGAACATGTCACGTGGAGACCAACAACGCAGAGTTCACATAGAGGTGTAATGTTCCTCTCACATTAAAATCAGTTTTAAATACCGTGCGAAATCACTCGTGACTACAAGACATTCCGCCCCGCGGTTTATTTTCGGATTCTTGGAATGCATCCAAGATGCTTCGATAGTTTTGCATGGTGGTATTTTCGATTCCTATGTGAGTATGTGTTCACTTACTGGAGTATTTGAATTAACTTTAAGTTTATCGACAAATTGTTGCTTTATAGGGACGCGGAGTGGTCTACCCGTTTCGCCAAAGTCCTCGTCTCGGCAAGCTTTACGAGAGTTCAGGTAAACTGTACTCGAACTCATGCATTCACCCTCTCTACTATTAGGGAAAATTATACAATTTTGCGCTGTACGTAGACGATCATACAGGTGGTTGTGAACTAGCTGGCGTCTTAGAGTGCTCGGTGGTATTTCAGTTGTTACCAAATTCTCTAGAGCCGCCCTTCTTAAGCAACGTCTTATAACTGCACTTATCTCGTTGGAAATAGGTAGTAGGATAAACGAGAGCTTATTATCGCTACAGTTATTGTATGAGGGCTCTGATTTTCCTCTACACCTATCCCAAGGAGCTACAGTTTCGTAGCTATTAGAAATGGCTATTTGCCACACCAGTTTCCGGGATTCATCCTTCTCCTTTCTTCCTGTGCACACGCTGGTTGCTGTTCGAAATGTTTCTTACAAGCGCCCTTTTTGTGTATGAGGAGTGAAAGGAAATGTAATGAACCGGTATGTTTTTACTACTATGCCTTTGGTGTCATTTCGTGATATGGGCGTTTTCAAATAAGCTAATTTGAACGCTCTTAAATGGAAGCCGGTTTTCTTTCGGTTTCTCTCTGGTGAAATTAATATACTCTAACTTTTCATTCAGTAACTCAAAACATTTGTCGATATCCTCTTGTACTGAGAAAATGACAACCGGAGATCGACTACTTGTGCTTCCACTTTAGACATAAATGCGATGTCAAAGCTTGGTGCCAATCGTTGTCCCATTGCAAGCCCTCTTATTTGTGCGTAATATCTCCCGAACCACCAGAAGATTGAGTAATTTAGGCACTCCTTTAAGAGTGTCGTCAACTACTGAACCGCGAAGCCATGCATGTTTATTTCTCCTTCGTGTTCTATAAGGAGTTCGATGATGGCTTGCATAGCAGAGTCATTCGACGCGTTTCTGTAGAGGGCAGTGACATCGAAGGGCTCTACCACGTACGCGCTGTTAGGTCGCGCGTTAGGTGGACGATCCAGGAACATCTGGGTGTTCGTTAGATGGGCTGGAATGTACTTTAACAGCTGGGTAAGTATTAAGGCTATAAACTGCGTTATTCTATCTGTTAGCCCGTCTACACAGCTAGTGATAGGTCTAACCTTGAATAACGATGGTTAGGCACAGCCTGTCTTACAGTAGACCCGAGATCTTCGCTTCATGTTATCTTATGAGCCTTGATAGGTAAGTATACGATGGGACATATTGGTAAATCAACTTTGAGTTCAAAAGCAACTGATGAAATTAAACCAGCAACTTTTGCTCTTTGAATCTTCCGTTGTTTAATTTTCGGTATACCGTTTTGAATCTCTTCTCAGATAATGGGCGATGAAGGGAAGCATCTTCAAGATGCTTTTTCGTTACCTCAACATCTAGCTGATAAGGAAATACTAAGAAAAAGAACGAAATTTCTATTTCAAACGAAATAAGTGCAGGTAGAAAACTTTCTTTACGAAGAGTAGGTCTAGAGAATTCGGTTATAGTAATTGAAACACCAACGATTACCAAATAATATAACTCTAGGACGTCAGCTAATTTGCGACCGCCTGTATGACCGTCTATGAGCGGCAGAAATTTACGTAATATACTCTAACGGTAGAGATTGTCAATAGTGACACATGATTGTCGCAGTTCGGGCGCGGTTTATTTGATCTTTTATAAAGCGTGCGGGGTTGAATACTTTGGCAAAATGGGTAGACCACTCGGCGCCGGCATAAAGGAACACCTTGTCGGTAAACTTAAATTCAAACCAAATACTCAACTAAGTGCGCATAGGACACAAAGACAAAACGGGAAGATTTTGAAGTAGAATTAACATCCTTCTATAGATGTCTGAAAATGAGCCGCAAGGAGGAATGCCTCGTAATCACGCGTGATCTCACATAGTATTTAAACATTAGATTTTTTTAATGTGAGAAGCACATTGTGCTTCCTTGTAAACTCCGTTCGGTTGCTCTACACGCAGCATACTCAGTGGGGAACTCATAAAAAGCTGTGAATGTGCGAAGTCATTTTGTGTTCAATGAGATTGAGACCTTGGTTCATTACTTTCTCTGTTTGGTTGTGGAGGTGTTTGGCTAAGCAGATTACAGTCAACTTGACCTTTCCAAGTCTGAGGAAGATGAAATCCGTCGAAACGTCAGCTTGTTCATAAATAAGATTAAGGTAACAACCTCGTGTTTGCTTACCAAGAGAACAGTGAACTATTTAAAGACTTCATTTGCCTCACAGAAGGTGGAATGAAATCTTCCTTCCAGCACTATGAATTCACCAACTGCGACAGCATTTACAGCTGATCAATAGGCAACGTGGTCTAGCAATTATTTTTTAGCATTATTAAGCAATTAACGTATGTTTTTGCTTTCTCGACTATGAAAACATGGCCGATGTTGCAAATAGAACAGCTAATGTGTTAGCGCTGGTCGGGGATAATCCGAACACCTTTTATACTTATTTAATTACTTGAATACTTCTATGGCATCTTCAGTAGTTGTGCGGGCGCCAGCATAATTTTCATTCTCCGGAGTTTTTCTGGTTTAGCCATTGTGGTTCCTTGGATTCCAGAGGACAGCCCGGCCAAAATCTGCCCCAAGTCGTCACTACCACATGCAGTGGCAACCCTTGTGGATCAGAGGGTTATTTGCCACCATGCGACTAGTTTGATACCACGATGTATTGGTTTGTTCTAAGCTCAGCTTCCTGATGGAAACGCCGGACTACTCAGCTTGGGAGAACTTACCAGGCGGATGGATCCCCTCGCTGTACATCGCAGTCTGACTCCCAGGAACACTTACCTCCCAGCCACGATGAAGTGGTAAACCGTTGGAAGGACGCCTTTTATATGGGAAACAATATCTTCAATCGTCACTGCACCACATATGCATAACTTTTAATCTACTTTTCATAGTCGCTGTAGAAAACAGGGACTGCTCGTGGACGAGACGACCTTGCCTATGATGGCTAGCGGCGCGCGTAGAGCGGATTATTTAGATGCTATTATGAAATATCTATAACAAGCGCAATGCCTTTTTCAATCCTTGTTTTGTGTGTGACAGCTCAGAACTAATCTCTCAGAACACAACTTCCATAGAAATGAGGCAGCAAAACTCAGTGAACTACTTAGATCGTGTACGTGAAAAGACTGAATCACATTAACACATCTTGTTCTTAACACGTTTAATAGTAAAGTAAGGCGAAAAGGAGGTAAACAATAAATGACAGACTAAATGACGCTTAAAAATGCCTTTTTAAAAGGCTAGTAAAACGGTCCACTTTTCGTGTGCCATGTGTTTAAAACAAGGAAGGACGAACAGTTGTTCTCTGAAGATACGGTGCAGTCCTACCCAATATTAAGTCGACCTGGCAGCTCAATCCTCAAGAAAACGCCAATGTTTCTTTATAAGCCTGTGGAATTTGTATGCAAAGTAACACACTGAGAGGTCGTTAGTAATGTAATATACAAACAAAGGAAAGCTAATGGATTGGGAGGTGGCGATATAACCTCAGTAACAAGTGAGACCATGTTGTGTAGTACCTAAATCTGTGTATTCACATACTATAGGAAAAGATGAATAACCGTTGACACACAATCGAAGTGTGATTCCTGTGGGTATCTCAGATATCACTACTTCATACTCACGAGATCGGGGTCCTTAATGTGTTAACACTTGCACGACGATGCGACCTCTATGGGAGTCATAGGATGCGCCACTATTGAATTTAAATCTGTATATCTCAGTATCGCGTGTAATGCAGTTGCTAAAGGCGCCCTGCAGTGCACATGAGATCGATCTGGCGCCTTAGGCTCACCAAGCCTTCCATCCATTAGGAGTCGGCAAATTGGTACCAGACCTGTCTATGAGGATAGCAGTACTAACTCAATACATCGGTGCTTATTGAAAACGAATGTATGACGCATCCCTAATGGATTGATCAACGCCGAGAGCTCTAACCTTTATCTTTTATATCTGAGCTCATAGTAAATTTTACTGGTTTTGGAGGAAAAGAGAATCCAAAAATCTAAAGTCTAAAAGTTAAAACATCTAAACCCCTAAAATACTGTAGTGATCGCGAAACTGTGGTCAATTTTCGAGAAATCAGCTTAATCGTTAAGAAGTTGAAGGCTGCGTTACCTTTGCTTCTGAGTAGACACAGAACTCTGGAAACAGCAACGTGGGCAAGGAATCATATGAGCATACTGAGCAATGAAGAATATGGGCATATTGAAGGATATTCGATGAAAATGAAGAGTAGAAGGACCCTCAGCTATATCAAACTTAGTACAAATAATGTAACATTAAGCATTCGCTAAAATATACCATGAGGGAACGATGGATGTGTCTAGCAATGTGACACAAATTTCTTCATTGCAGAAAAATGAACGCCGACCTTCAAGAGCATACGAAATTTCATTTATGAGGTCATACGGAGCGCGTTGGATAATTTAGCACTCAAACTTCCAGCAATCACAACCATAGTGAAATTCAACGTTTTTCCATGAAATAAGAACCACTGGAACCAACGCTCTTTGCCATGTTTCTAAAAGGTCATAAATTCACATTTGTGAACAATGGATCTTCTTGAATCAATGAATCTAGCTATTTAAAGAAACAATCCTTTCATGATTTTAACCGTTTTATTTACTGCCTACTGCTTTTTAATGGCAGGGTGTATTGCAAAATATAACTTCAATGATGCTGAGATATCTGTAAAACTCCGGACTGCAGGTGTCTGCGGTGGGAAACGAACGCGCTATTGTCGTTTCCTGGGAGGAACGCGTGAAATGAAGGATCCGCATGGTGTGGTGGTGAATGCGATACTCCCCGCAAAAAGAAAGGACGTCAGCTATCGTATTCTAATAAATTCTAGAATAACAACCTCGTGTCGTGCTTATTGAAGAAAAACATCGACGCTGAGATAATTGCAAAACTCCGGACCGCAGGTGTCTGCGGTGGGGGAACGAACCCACTGCAGACACCTGCGGTCCGGAGTTTTGCAATTGTCCTTTCCGGGGAGTAACTCGTTCATCACCACACCATGCGGATCCTCCGTTTCGCTTGTCTCTCAGCTAATTCTATCTCTGCCATAAGCAATCACCCATCAGCGTGATTGATCTAGGAATCCCAAATGGGCAATGGTGTGGTGGTGAACGCGTTACTCTCCGGAAAGGACAATAGCGCGTTCGTTCACCACCGCAGACACCTGCGGTCCGGAGTTTTGCAAATATCTCAGTATCATTGAAATCCTTTCATAACTGAATGATTTTTCTGCTAAGAAGACCAACTGTATAGATGAAGGATAAAATATTGTTGTAAAAAAGTCGAAAAGGTTGTGGTGAATGAGGAAGAGCTTCAAACTCCAGCTCAGTTTCAGATCGCAGACGATTGATAACACTATGGATGTCGCTGCAAGGACCCGTGCAATGAGCAATGAGCAATGAGGAGGATTGCTTTTACTTTAACTCCTCGCAGTTCCTCATGCTGGTCATAGTAGGTTCCTGCCGTAATAGCTTAGTCAGGTTGGAAAAAATGGGGTGAATCGATGCTTTTATAAACTATCAGAGAGTATAACTTCGCACACTACAACTTGGTTTTTAAAGGACGGATGGGTGAATCTTTTTCCAAGCAGTGAGTTGGTAGTACCACGATGTCAGGAGATGTGGGCTAACGAATTTTGTGGCGCCTATGTGCCAAAGATTTCCCAAAATTTTCCAACAGCTCGAAATATGTATCTCAGAAATTCTTTCTGCGATATTTCGTAAGTGATGCCCATGGAAAATTTTTCTTAGACATCGTGATTCATCTACATGTCAAGGTCGTTCACTTCGCTCCTTGTACTTGAGAGACTGAATTCCGGCTCGAAATATCTGGAATCATCTTGACATTGTTCCGTTGCTTTTTTGTTCGCGTTTCTTCACATTCCCATTTGATCCTGCTGCTGCATTAGATAAACTGAACTCGCTAAGTAGAGTCATTATTCCATAGTATTCATAAGAGGTTCTACGCATCTTAAGCTTCACGAGGTTACGCTGTTGCCTACGAATGATTTTTCGGGTGTTAATGTATGTATTGGATCTCAAATCGACCAAAAACCTGCAATAAGTTAGTACCAAAAACTAGGAAAACGGTTTAGGATCACCGTCAATAAACATTGATTTAAAAGGAATGTTTGAGGCACGATGAGATTTGAGTTTTGGATTTTGGATGTTGTGACTCGATATTTGACTGGCAGAAAAGCCAATTACTTACAATTACCAATTACCCTCAAGCAATTCTGAAACGAAAGATTTTTATAAACAGAAAGTATCAGAGTAGAGGAAGCATTATGGAAATGTTGGTCTTTCATCAGCCGAAACTCAGAGCTCACAAAGGACCTTTTAGCGGCAGACGAGTTGCCGGTGCGAACAAGGAGAAATTGGAGATATGTTGGTTCCAATGAGTTTTAAGTCTGGTGTGATAGCTCTATGCAATCGTCTACTCATGTATAATGAGGAAGACAAATGGATAATTCATCTGCCGTTGATCCAGCCTTCGGGAATGTGATAAGAATTGGATTCTACTGAGCATCACAGAGGTGAATGAATGAATGCTTGGCGCATGAAAGGAATTTCTGAGCCTAGCGGTGCCACAAGTAGGTGTTTTTATCCTCTCAGGTAAGCATAGTACCAACGGGCCAACACTATAGGGATGGGAGCTTGGTCAGCAGAGAACACGGGATTGAACGAATGGTGATGTGTCTATCGCAGCACAACTTTAACCGCATCGCTATACACACCTACACTTCTATGGTGAGCAGTGAAATTTCGTTTTACGACTTAGTCGAGGCGAGCAGTGCTGAGAGATGCTCTGCAATGGGCTCTTGGTCGCTAGTTCGATCCTTCGCCAAGGCATAATCAACCTACCATTAGTCTGGTGTGGACTGATTGTGGCAAACCTATAAGCGAACAAAAACACTTGATATATCGCTACGGTACTGCAAGACATTATAAATAGAATCCAAATATGAAATATGTCATCCCTGCGATACTTTAGGGAGTCAAAGGCATGGCTCATCTACTATTGTTCGGTGCTGAACACTTTACCGCTTACCCTCTATGATTTCTTTATTTCGAGAATTGACGAAATATATCTGAATAAAATAACAGTTCCAAGTTAAACTCAAAAATTATGGTGATTACTCATGGCATTGATCGATAGAACTAGCTGAGATACAGACGAAACGAAGGACCCGCATGGTGTAGTGGTGAACGCGCTAGCCCCGGAAAAGGTAATAGTGAGTTCGTTCCCAGCCGCAGACACATGTGGTACGAAGTCTTGCCAATATCTCAGCATCATTGAAGTTATATTTTAAAAATAAGCTTCGACCTTTCTTTCTTGCCAATGATGGCACGAAACAGTAGTTCTGCATGAAGCACACTTCTGAATCTTATAAATTGATGTAATTAGGAGTTCGTTAATTCATAATTTTTAAGGAATCTTGATATCGTAAACAAATCAGGAAACAAGCCAGTTTTTTAATACGTTTGTTTTTTTTTTGATAAACGATTACCCTTCGCAACTTTCTTTTCCAACATGCTAGTGACTATGCTTATTTTGCATTGTGTCTGCATAGAACTACGCCTAGATTTTCGCCACACGAGATATGTATTGATCTCAGAGCGTACTGTTCATTTTGTCGTTTCACCAAAAAATGAATATGTGCTTCTTGGCTATATTATTCGAACTTTTCAAACATGTTCCGCTCGTGTATAAGGGTTTTGTTTTATACGAAACTTTTGTGTTGTTCCATGTGTCTCCCGTGTTTTTCGAAGATTTCTGTTTGTGTATGATAGAAAACTGTCATCGATACGACGCCGTTAGCCTTTGGTAGTCGATTTCATGACTGAGTAAATTCCAGAATTTTACAATATTTTTTCTCGCTATCCTTATTTGGCAACGATGTAGTTGAGACCCCGTAACGTCCTGAAAACATACTGTGCACTTTGTGCGCCTGCGATGGAAAACCTTAGTACCTTTCTAACCAGCTACAGTCAGTCATCACAGTAGGCGATATCACAGTTTTCTCTTCAGTAGAAACATACACTGCGCTGGATGAAGAAATCGTTAAGAAAACCCGTTTAGTAGCTTTTGGGGACAGGATTCGGCACAAAATTGTGATGGGTAAGCTGTTGACTGCATTTAAAATTTAGAATGTTTGACGAAGTAGAACATGAGGAAAGAAAAATACGCTAGAAACACTACTCATTGTCGCAAGTGTGTTCTTGACAGTTCTAGATGTATGGACATCCCCGCGTATAGGTGTAACATGTATGTGAACACTTACTTGATACTTGATACTTGAAAGGCCTGTCCTCACTGGTTGTGTGAGCCCCAGCATAATCTCCATTTTTTGGAAACTTGCTGGCTAACCCATTGTGGTTCCCTGGAATCCCGAGGTCACCCTGGTTGTGAACACTAACCAAATTAAAGGTGACCTCACAAAAGATTATGGCACACATGTTGTATAAATCGAATCCATTAATCATCATGAGTTTTTCAGAAGATAGCCTAGTAATTGACACCGAAAAAAAAAACCACGTTTCTTTCTTATCTGACATACTTCTACACTGTGAAGAATGTCATCCATCATCCACTTTTTCGTTTTACGCATTGCCATTGTTCTGTCTCCATTCCTTGTTGTATTTCCCTTTCTATCATATCAACCACATATTGGCAGAGATAGCAATTTTTTTTTGAAAATGTTAATTGTTAATATAAGAACGACTCGCTTCGTACGATCGACTGGAATCACTGTGGTTCTCAAGAAGGCGAAGGCGCCGAAATGTCACTCAATAAGGGTTTTACAAAAGCCTCATGTCGGTTGAATTATCGAAGAAAATATTGCTAATCGTTGCTATTTGTCATGTCCGATATCCAGGCACTCCATAAGAGATCGAAATTGATTCGTTCATCATCGCTCCCTTACAATGTGTACTGCTAGTTGATAGGCAAAAATAAGTACCCGTTAAGACATGGTATGCATAGCTGAATTAATATGCTGCAGTTCAGGAGTTCTTTGTGTCCGAAAAAGGCTTTTTTAAATAACTCGTTAGAAGTGATGTGATTGGTCGTTTCCGTCCATATTACGGGATAACTGGTGAGAGGCATGGTTCAGTATCCTACCTGTGAGTTCAGTCATTTTGTATGAAAGTTGTTAACCTAGTTGTTTTCTTTACATCAGGTATACAGGAAACAAACACGTGTGCTAGGACTCCTACTGTCCAGTAGTGAAATACCAATGTAGTTGCATTAAGAAACGAAACAGAAGCTCAAAGTTAGGCGCAATCACGGGAATAATCGGTCGGAAACACTGAATGGTGAAGCGGAAACCAACAGCGGGCAAAAAAATAAAATGTGGCGTGCTTAGTTGTAGGCAAGGTATTGTTCATGCCATATGGAAGAGAAGTCTGTTGGAGAAGACCTAGTTAACGCACGGTGACAAGAGAACTTTGTATGACTCACAGAATCACGAGTCTACCCATCAAGTGATAGAAAAAAGATAAAGAACAAAGGAAAGAATTTTTGAAGTTTTTTAATTTGAATGAATTTGACAATCTGAAACAACTTTTGAAGATGTCAAAACGTTAGCCGAATAAACCTTGTTATTAACCTCGTTTAAGGTCAACAATTTAAACACAAAGGACAAAGCGTTCGGTGTTGATCAATTCATGAGGGATGTGCCATGCATTCTACTTCACCAAGTATAGCTAGAGATGACTGGATGCATGTCTAGCTTACACGATGAATTGTGGAAGGTATCGATGCATCAAATCCACAATTTAATCCTCCGGGCGAATTTTCTGGCACCGCTAGGATGAAAGCCTTGGTGACGTCGAGGCACGATCGAACCAGTTACCGATTCAGTGTGTATCATATAGCGCTACTAAAGATGACACTAGACACGCGCCTATTAAGTACTACTTCAAATAAACAACTTATGCCAGCGACGGGCGTCGAACTTTTATTTTATAAAAGCATATGACATATTTATAACGGTTTTCTTAAGTTTTCGTCTAACGTATTAAATACAATGACAGTAAAGACACAAGCAACCACAAATATCTTACCGATTTGTTATTTACTGAACTGAACAAACGTTTCCTCCCCAGATATAAACCAAAGTCTTTGTGTTTACTGCAAGGCATTTCTAACCACTACGCCAGACCCACCACGTTATTGCACAACTAGTAAAAAATATACCATTCGTTTCATTGCATATCTGTCTTTCAGATTTATGAATAAGAACGTCTTATAATATCAGTAAAACATATCGAGCTTCTGTGATTATATATAATACTATGATCAGCACAGTGGTACATATGCCGTTCAATAATACATATATAATAATAATAATAATGCTTAAGGGCTCGATATCAAACCTTGTAAGGACATCTCCCCAAAGTGGGAAAGTTCAGTAGGTCTAATTATTAGGATAAAAAGAAACACGCAAAGAATTTAAAAATAAATCAAAAACCTTGAGTAACATGTTGTATAATTACTTGAAGTTGGCAAAGATCAAAGGATGCCGACATAAATAGACGAAGAAGTTTTAATTCGCGCCGACACTTTTAGAAATTAAAGGTGATGCAGGTGAGATTGCAATTATCCAGCCTCTACTATTCTAGTTATCACATAATTCTCTAACTGGAAATAGTCGAGTACCAGTCTGCATTTTGTCATCCCCGAATCCTTGTAAAGTGAAGGAATTCGGAGCCGTCGACACGGAAGCGATTCGGAAGAATGGCACCTCTGACATCATTCGTGGTTTGTGAAATTATTGAAGCAGTGGATGTAAAATTTAGGGTGCATTCTGCGATCTTATCTTTATATTTGGATTGAAGAGCACGTAACAACTACAAATTTCCAGTGATTAGAAATAGTATCCAAGAAATAAGTGAAAATCGAAGGTTTGGAAGCACCAGTTCATTTTGAAGGAAGAGGAATACTGATGAGAACGGGATAACGGTGAAACAGTTAAAGAAGAACGACAAAATTGGAAAGAAGTAAAAAAGGAGAAAGAACAAAAAACAGATAGCACAATAGTGTGGAAGCAGAAAAACAAATTATAATGAAAAATAGCTGATCAACGATGTGGTGCTTCACATCGGTTCTATAGGTCGTGGTAATCAGAAGAATTATAGTCCCTGGAGAACTATAAAGTTAAAGGTCAAGGGATGATCAGCAGAACTCGATCACAATCGGCTTTATCTTCTTTCAAAGGGCGTTGTGTGACAGTGTACATCGACCGACGATGACGATTCCGCCGTCGTCAACGAAACCGGTCGTAGCAAGCCGCAAAAAGTGGTGGCGAGCACTAAATTGACGCTTAGGGAGTGAGCTGAATCGCAAAGGTGCTATAGTGCAAGAAAAGAGCGACAATTAAATCACTAACAAAATGCCAGTCGAGAAAGTAACGAGTTTTGTTAAAGGGCCAGAATGGGAACTTCTGTTGTCATAGCCCTCACTGAGAACTCGATTTGTAGTCAGTGTAGTAATCAATAATGTCGAAAACATCTACGTTTCCGATGTTACCTGGTTGTTTGAATGAACATCGATAATTTTACAGCGCTAAGCCTGTGTCTGAAAAAGGATGCCAGTGGCAGGCCATCATATGCCTGCTGATCTCTTGCAGCTACTTTTCTTTTGTAAATATCTAATAACATTGATAATGACAAGTACGACAATATAATGATATCTATTTAGATTCATAGCTTTGTGCTTACATGTCGTACAGTTGTGAGCCATTCTTTTGCTCGTTAGTTTTCTTTTTTCCAACATGAAGATGGTCAGCTACGTCTTCGCACTCACCAGTTACTTGAGAACGACGTACTTTTTCAACTCCTAGATCACTTCTTCGATATCTTCTGATAGACATGGTAGGAAATCCAAAGTTTTTATCACAGTTGGCCGTCAGACAACGTGGATAGAAATCAGATCTGTTAAATTGAGTCTAAAACTCTGCTAGGACGGCGGCAATTTATGCGATTTATTGAACGGCTTGGAAAGTGGAACGGATAGGGTAATAATAGGCACAGAAATGATAGTACTTAATACTTGATACTTGAACAGCCCGCCATCACAAGTTGTGCGGGCCCCAGCATAATCACCATTTTTCGGAGATTTGCTGGTTAAGCTGTTGTGGTTCCTTGGAATCCCGAGGACAGCCTGGCCAAAGTCTACTCCAAGTCGTCACCACGACAGGCGGTCGCAGTTAATACTTCAACGGCTCACCTCCATTAATCGCGAAGAATCTTTCGCGTTCTAGTACACTTTCCATTTGAATAGAACTTATTAGTTGGGGGAGATTTCTTCTGTGGTGTTACAAAAGCCATACTAGGAACAACCAGGTCGTCACCAGTCGCCTACTGCGGATTGTGTTGTGATGACGACAGTGCTTTTTAACACGATACTTGGATGAAAATTTCAAACTGCTTCTCATCTTAGGAGATCCTACTAAAGCAATAAGCGCTCGCGCTATACATCACTCACGAGAAATTCTGAAAGACCATCATGAGACCATAAACAATTGTCGTGTAATAATAAATGGTAATAAAAAATGCATGCTTTCTCTTGGAAGGTATGAATTCAGGAAATCGAATGTGGAGGATGGAAACTGTTCGCAGTGTCATGCGTTCTAGTAAGTCCGAAAGCTATGAGAATCACCGACTTGTCAAAGGTAGCGTGACACTTTACTGCTCAATCAGAGAGGGAATATGACTTAAAGACGCCGAATATAGTAAATCTACCCCATATCGCAGCCTTGTCGATCATCTTTCCAATTCGATTTCAGACCCTATCACAGCGCTGTTGTGAGAGAAGCAGCACTGTTTGTTGTATAAATACTTCTATAATTTGCATATGAATCACTTCTCCGAGATAAGCTGCTCATCCAGAAAGGAATTCATTTCAGCTCAGTAGTTCAGAATCTAACAGCGTAATGCTAGTAGCTGTAAAGTCTGCAATATATTTCAATCCCACCTCTTATAAACCATCAAATTCCTATATTTTTCTCATATTATTTTTGCATTTGTGTTGAGAAGTGTCTCAAACTAGTGAATTGAGGCGCAGTTTTGAGTATCCGTTTCATAAGTACTTGTATGGGGCAAGGTATCGCAGTTCTTAGCGTTGTAGGCCATCGGGAAGTGAGATGCCGGTTCGATCCCAACGCTCTCCTCCAATCCACGTGAGGATACCTTAGCTCTGTTATCTCCAAGACTGCAAGGATAATCGGCTCAATCACCATTCTACGACATTCTTAGAGAAGGCCAAATTCTCAAGCAGCAGTCGAAAAAACGCGGAATGTTCGACGACCGTTTCGGACGACGGTTAGGAGGAAAATTAAGCGAATGGAAGAAGTGCTGGGATACACGCACTAGGTGCAATGAGAGGTCGTGGAGACGAACAAAAATCACCTGTATTCCAGGTAGGATTCAAAGAACAAGGACTGAGTGTTGGAGATGTTCTCGAAAGTCAAATAAATACTAGAGTTGATCATCCAAGTGCTATATCACCTAATCTCCACACAGCTGTCCATTTACAATTAACGGCTAGCAATGAAAAATCCAACATTTCTAAAGTAGAACCAACGTAAAAAAACTACAAGATAGGTCCATATATCCTAATTCGGTCAAGATCTCCAGAGCGCCACCTTCATTTGGTCACGTATTTTTATGTAACATTCAGGAATTTAACTCGTGTCGAAATCCTGAAACCCATTGTTGATGTCGGAGAGAATGTATTCCAATAATTATAGTCGTTAAATTATAAATTCACTGGTATTAGTAACTCTCCAGACAAATGACATTTTTCTATCTCTGCTCAAAAGTATAGCACAAATCCTGCCCTTAGCTGATGACTACAGCAGCAATCATCCAGTAGTGATATCTACGGATCATACGACTTGCTAAATATGCAACAGTGGTTGACGGCCGACTGGCGGATACCTATGAGTCGTGGAGCGCAACATGATTCGTATCAATCATCGGAACGACCGGATTCAGGTTTATTACAATTGCAAGCAGCAGCCGAACTGGATACGTCCACTTGAGTACAATCGAAACAACATGTATGATTGTCGCCGCGCTCGTTGAGGAACACACCGGATAACACCAGTCGGCAAAGCACATTTATTATGAATGGTCAACCTGAGCAACGTGCCATGTATTCGACATTATTAAGCATCGCTAGAGGTGATTGAATGCACATTTGGTCTGCACAGTGACACTGTGCTCCCTATCGATGTATTAAATCAGTGCTGCTATCCTTCCAGACAGTCTCGCACCAATTTATCGACATCGCAGTGATGGATGGCTTGCTGAGCCTGGAGCGCTGTATCGACCCAATGTGTATTGCAGGGCTCCTCTAACCACTGCGCTACACGTCCCACATTACAGCTCTGACAACCTTGAAAGGTATTTCAAAGTACTGTTTACTATGTTCTGTAGGCTAATATTGCCTCTTTCTTCATAATAGCCGGCAATTCTTCAAGAGCTAGAGCATTAGAGGGTCTAAGCTCCTGACTGAATATAGAGAATAAGATCACAATGTAATCACTTTTTATTTACTATCTATTCTTTCATAGATATTTGCAAAACTCCGGACTGCAGGTGGCTACGGTGGTGACTGAACACGCTATTACCCATTCAGTGGGCAAACGCGTTCACCACCACTCCATGCGGCTCCTTTGTTTCACTTTTCTCTCGGTCGTGTTTTATTGGTGCCATCGGCAATAACTCCCACAACGGTTTAACACCTTATCATGGCTAGGAGGCGTTTCTGGGTGGCGGACTGCGGTGCACAGCGGGGAGATTCGTCACCACCGTAGGGTCTCCCAAACAGAGGAGTCCGGTGTTTCCATCAGGAAGCCTAGCTAAGAATGAGCCAATACCAGGACCGATCACCGTCATGATATCAAAATCGCATTGGCAAATCTCTCTCTGATTCACAAGGGCTGCGAGTGCCTGTGGTTGTGACGACCTGGGACAGACTTTGGGCAGGCTGACCTCGGGATTCCAAGGATCCATGATGGCTTAACCAGCAAATCACCGAAAAATGGTGATTATGCTGCGGCCCGCACAACCAGTGAGGAAGGGCCGTTCAAGTATCAAGTGTCAAGTAAGTATCAGCAATAACCCTTTAACAAGATTGATCTGGGGAGTAAAAATCGGCACTGAACTCAGATAAGCGTCATTTCCGCTGACGAATAATTGGTGACAGCATCTATGAGTTAAAAACATGGCCGAGAGAACGGTGAAACGAGAGACTGCATGGCCTGTAGGTGAACGCATTTGTCCTCAGAAAGGATAATAGTGTTTAAATCCCCATCTCAGACACCAGCTGTCTGGAATTTTGCAAATACTTCAGCATTATTGTGGTTATAATAGAAGAAAGAGTCGACCCTAGTCCAACTTCTGTAGAAACAATCAGTGTCTTGGATTATTGATACTTCTGGACGTGGTTGCTGTAAATCTTTGTTGTGGCTAACATCTCAGCGTAATCGCCTTCTTCAGAGCCGAGATGACTTGAATAGTGTGAAACGAGTTGGATCAAGAGGAGTGGTGCACCACTGAAAATTTGGCCACAATAGGATTTAAGGCATTGGTGCTGCATGAAGTTTCTAGTCCTTTAAAGTCTATTCTTTGCACTTAATAATTTACAAAAAATCTTTTAACGTACAGCAAGATAATCTCGCTGCTAAAGAATATAGCCGTAGGAGATTTTGTATTTAGAGAGTGTAGACGGTGAAGAGATGCAGAAATGCCTCTTCCTGAACATTGAAACTCGATGCATGAGCACAACTTTTCGCTATGATAGGTCATTGAGGAAACTTCTTTAGAGTGCTTCGATGATCAGAGAATATTCGCTCACCAGTGTGTTTCAAAATGGTCTACCCTTGATAGAGGTCACCAAGTCCTATTCACTGCAACCCTTTACTATTGTTTTAAAGAATGTGCTCAATAAAATATATTTTACAATCTTTCTTCATTTTATTTTATTTTATATGATCCGTCTTCACGTTTACTGTGCGGATCCAAGCACTCCTCACATTCAATTCGTTTTCCACGAAGGTCTTCCAACAATTAACGTGTGGCTTCAGTTGGTGGTTTAGGATTTTCATTACATCTTGAATGAAGTAGAATGCTGGCCGAGACGATTGTCATTGGAGTCCTGAGATAGCCAGGTTGGAGAGTTCCCAATTGGATTTCTGAGAGTGATTTTTCCCGGACAAGCCCTGCACCAATTTCCCGACCCCGGTGGGATGAGAGACTTAGTTGGCCCGATGCGGAGTCGAACTAGCATCGTGATCGTCATGGCAGACATCACTACCACTGTGCTATCCGCCACCCCACCTCCTAGGAGAAATACTCATTGAAAATATAGACATAGATACAGACTGCTTCGCTGCGCCATCCATGGAAATCAATTGGTTCTGTGCAACGAAGCGCAGACTATCGACTAACATTAGATTGACCCTCAACTGCACCCTTCAACAAGCAAATAACAGCTAACTGCCTATACACCTTCAAAAACTGAAGTGGACATTCGATTCTACGTAGATTGTTTCCCGGATCTGCTGCCTTCTGATTAATGTTAATTTCGCATGAAATCAAAATTCACCTGAAAGACTGTCTTCAATCCTTTTACATAACACAGAAGTTACAACAACAATTTAGTCCCAAAAGAATACCTCCAGTAGATAGGATTATGTGGTAGATAAATATTACTTGCTTGCTTGATACGTGAACGGCCCGTCATCATTGGTTGTGCGGGCCCCAGCATAAACACCATTTTTCGGAGACTTGCTCGCTAAGCCATTGTGGTTCCCTGGAATCGCGAGGTCAGCCTTGTCCAGGTCCAAGTCTGCTCCAGGTCTTCACCACCACTTCCCTTGTGGATCAGAGTAGATTTGCCACGACTTTGATACCAAAACGGTGGGGGATACTGGTATTCGTTTACTTTTAGCTAGGCTTCCTGATGGAAACGCCGGACTCCTTCTCAGCTTGGGAGACCTTGTCGGGGGGACGAATTCCCTCGCTGTACATCGCAGTCCAACACCGGCACCCAGGAACAGCTCGCAGCCACGATGAGGCGGTAAACCGTTTAGAGGAGATAAATATTAATGGTCACTAAATTACAAACTATACTATATCTCAATAAAGTTGTAAAACTTTTCAAGATTTGCGGTCTTGTAAAAATCCTCCAACATAGTACACACACATATATCGAGGTAAGGTGGAACGTCGAAAGGAAAATTATGAAGTCAAAGAAATTTGTTCGGTTAAATAATTTTTCACACTCTGTTCAATGTTAGTAAAGCAAAGATCCAATCACAGTCGCAATTCAGATCATTACCGAATGCGAGGCAGAGCACTGTATACTCGGATACGGCCACTCTTCACTGCTAGTGTGGACCCCAGCTCGATTTCTATTCGTTTTATCCCTCGCAATAGTCGTCAGTGATGGGAGCTGGCTGGTGACTCCACGAAGCCCATAGTTTTGCACTCGTTTCCATCAACGAGGACGCGTGTTGCACAGTGGTCGGAGGTACCCTGCAATATACATGGGACCGATCCCCGTGCACAAAGCTCGTCAAACGTTTCATCCTTCCGGGGTCGGTAAATTGGTACCAGGCTCGTCTGGGAAGAAAGCAGCACTGGCTCGATGCACCAGTAGGCCATCAGTAGGCCGCCGATAGTCATTGTGAACAATAAATACGCAATGTTTAACGTTTTGTTTTCTGCCTTCTATAATTTTCATGGCAGGTTACTAAGCGAAATACAACCACAACGTTGCTGAGATATTTGCAAAACTCTGGACCTCAGGTGTCTATGGTGGGGAACGAACGCGCTATTATCCTTTCCGGGGAGTAACGCGTTCACCACCACACCATGCGGGTCCTTCGTTTCGCCTGTCTCTCATCTATTTCTATCGATCTTTTTGCCACAGCAATCACCCGTCAGCGGGGTTGATCTGGGGAGCGCAAATCGGCACATTCAGCCACCTTCATCGGTGCTTAATGAAGTCGCATGCATGGCCCACTTCTATTGCGCATAATAGAGCGCTGCGGGAACAGTTGAATCGAAAAGGTGAGACGGAGTTTGGATCCACCATATCAGTGGTTTCTATGAGAGGCCCGAATGGTACTCATGCTCCTCTTTTTCTGCCTAATTACTCTTCCATGGTGTTCCCCATGTTAACCACGTATGAGGCAGCCTCTTTAATTAATGAATCATTCAATAGGATTTATTCACCTTCGAACAATAGATAATTTATTGCAAAATAAAAGATACGAGATCCTTATTGAAATAATTCGACATCAAGGAAATTCGTAAAAAGATCAATGTGTTTACCCACTATAAAGACTAAGGGATGTTGTTACGTTTGGTAGGTCTGTTCTACATAGTTAGCATTAATAAACAGCGAAACGTTCACATCCGACCAACGCATTTAGGAAAACGCATGAATAATTTAGGACCAATATGATGTCTCCAACAGTGAAAAACAGTTGGCAATGAAAAAACAACATTTTTACAGAGTAGCAACACCGTTCAATAATAGAAGCAATTGAAACTACAAAGGATCTTAACAGCACACACAACTTAAAAAGATGGGAAATAGCTTTTACTGCAGTTACGGCCGCTCGCTCAAAACCGAGATTTCATCTAACCCAACAGAATGGGTCGAGCACCCAATGGAAATATTTCACGATCAAAAACAAATTCATATGGGTGCGCACCGTCTGGACCAATTTACTTCAATAATTCCAATAATTAAGCTAGGTATATCACCTTATTCGACGGTGAGATAAGCCGAGCCAGGTCTCAACTACTGAGATGATATTTTCTCAGGAGCGGTCAGAGTACAACTAAGTCATTCGGCTTCCATGCCCCTACAAATTTTGCTGGAATGGTGATGGACAATGTTGAACGCGTCGATAAACTGCTGTGAGGACTGTTGCAAGACGTTCTCACTCAAAAACCTGAAAAACAGATCTGAATGAACATAGCCAGGATAAATTTTCTACAAACTGTATAATAACGATGTCCCCATAGCGTAGTGGTTAGCAGCGCCAAGTAATGCACATTTGGTCACTTCAGTCTTGCGCCCAGTGCCAAATGAACCCACCAGTGTTCAGGGATCGGAAAGCTGCTACCTGAACGGGGCAAAGGCATTAAGATGATATATCGGTAGTCCCCGATAGTCATCGTATAAGCCAGATATGCATTCACAGACCTTCACGATGGTTCGTGATGGCGGAGGCATACCGTATCTCTGCGATAGATCAACGCTGAACGCTTCAACCTCCCCATCTCTTTATATAGAAAGATAAAAAATAGCTATACAATTTCAATGCTACAACTTTCTTCTAGTGTTTGTGACCAAAAGTTGCAACTGTTATCAAAATTTAGAGCTTCCCGGAAATCAATTCTGATTTGTTATTTCATTTTTTCGTGTATATATTTTTGCAACAAAGTTCTAAACTTCCTCATTGGAAGTCACGAAAAAGCGGCTCTGAAGAAGGCGATACTGCCGAAATGTCAGCCAGCGTTGTATTGTATTGTTTTTTATGGAAGTAAATGTATGCTGTTTAAAAACCTCGCGGTTGCTGAACAAGAAAACGGCACATTCATATTCCAATGCCGAGGTTAAGAGAAAGTCGATCCTGGGAACCATTTTTGCAAGTTTTTTTTCTGAATGTTGTACTATTACATATCACTGAAAAGCCCACTTTATACAAAATCGCCCTTTGTAATTAAATTATAATCTAAATTGTGTTCTTTGCAAACTGTAAAGATCAGAATTACAGATGTGAAAGAAGCAATTTCGAGAAGTCCAGTTTCATGGATTCAAATTGAGGAACATGCAGCGCAAATGGCTCATAATATTAACCAGACTCAAAGAAGTATTAATGGAAGCACAGCGCAGCGTTGGTCTGGAAAACATCGCCGTGCAGAATTCGACTTTCAAGATGAGGGAGGTCGCCGACGTCCTCCTGCTAAAGCGTTAGGAATGGATGCCATATGAACTGAACGACAATCAAAGAAATCGCCACTTTCAGGCAACGTCGGTGCTTCTACATACCCAGAACGATCACTTTCTCGTTCATATTATAAGGTACGACGAAAAATAGATCTTCTTAGCGGACGAACGGCTCACTGGTTGGACCGCGATGAAACTCGTTCGCATTTCTCAAAGCCGAAATTCCACCGAAAGAAGTCATGCCCACTGTGGTGGTGGTTAGCTCCGCTTTTAATCCATAATTGCTTCCTGAATCCGGGTGAAACATTGACAACGGAGAACTACGTCTAGACGAAATACACTAGAAACTAGACGCAAGCCAGACTGACCAAAACCTAGATCAGACTAGATCTTGTATTTGTCAAAAGGAAGACAGCAATCCTTCTCCACGACAATGCGGATACACGTCATACTACCAACACTGTAATAGCTTAACAGAACGGGCTACAAAATTCTGCCTCATCCACCAAACTCGCCAAACCTCTTCCCTAACTACTACCATTTCTTTAAGTATCGTGACAACGTCATGTACGAGAAATGCTTCAAGTCGACGGCATGACCTGCTCCTCGACCGACCTCGTTGTCTCTAGAAGCACAGAAATTTAAGCAACTGGTATCCAAGCACGCCGATATCGAGACCTAGCATAGGTCACCAGCTCTATCGCTAATGATGATTTAGCAGCTTATTATCGTTGAGAAGAGCTATAGTATATTTAAAGACGCAAACGAAACCATTTAAAGGCGATGAGCGAAAGTTACACTCGAAAAACTATTCAAAGAGTTGCAGCATAACTCGACGTTCAACATTCAACAATTGCTGGTGATCTGGAAGACATCGGAATGAGTGAAAACTCGATAAATGGAAAACATACAAAGTGAATTCTGTGAAAGACGTCGTTGTGAAGACTCCTCTGCTCTACTTTGCACAACAAAAAGACATATTTTTCTATTGAAGCGTGATATTCAATGAAAAAAAGCCTTGACGACAATCAACAATGGACGGCATCGTCGAGAAGCCGTCAGAAACTTACCAACTCCCAATTTGCAGTACAAGAATTATATGATAATCTACAACCAAACAAGGCCCCAAAACTTTTTAAATTTTAGTGCAACCATTAGAAAAGTACCTCCACGAAAACGACGAGCTATGTCAAGAATTTCAATGCATATACTGAGAAGTCGTCAATAGTAAATGAACTACACAATTCTACTGCATGACAACAGTCGAAATCATTCCACATCCTGCGTTGCAGAAGTTGAGCAAATTCAGCTATAAAGTTTCTCTCATTCACCGTGCTCACAGCAGCTAACACTTTCTCGAGTACGTTACCAACTATTCCACGAAAGCATCTTTAACAATCATGTCGCTGTTAAAGATGTTAAAGAATTCATCGGCTTAACAACTTCAAAGCTCTCGCTGTACACATAGGTGGACCTGCACTTTATTTGTAAAATTGTGCAGATTTTTGCTGTTTCATTCTCGATTGATAAAATACCGTCTGAATTGAGTCATTCGACATCAAATTTCTGATTTCACTAGATGAACAATTTCGACTCTATCGTTTTTATGGTATTCTTTTAATCTCATCACAAGCGAATGCCAGTTGAATCATGACACATTGTTTCCCTGTTCTGAGCTCCCTGTCAAAAGTACCTTAAGAGATTCAAAGCATGTAAGTATAAATTCCCATCAGGCAGTGATATCATTTGTTCAAATTAATTTTCCTTTTCGATAATCAAGTAAAAAATACCCAAACTACCCCCGTAATACATCACTTAACCCTCTGAAAAACCTCAAAAATCGCATCTTTAGTCAAAATAACAAAGATTTCGCAATCAAAAACTACAATGAGAAGAAAATGTCGAATGTTTTATCTCACTTTTCGGGAACCGTCACATTCAATATTTCTGGCAGCATCCACGGCTTCAACCATCCAACCAGAGGACTCTGACCAGCTTCGTAGACAACACCAGTGTGATAATATAACAAACCGTCTAGTTCAAAACTAAAAATACCCATAATCTTTCACTAGTAACAGTGGCCTGTTCAGTACCTTTTCAAGTTCAGCAAATAGGCTTACATCACGTCATCTAATTTTCTATTTAAAAAAATCGAAATTTGGTAGTGAAACCTCAAAAGTAAAACAATTGGATAGAGCAGGATGTTTAAAGCTCACTCGAATCCATTTCCCATCATTTCTTCCATTAGTTTGGGCTCGCACTTGCAACAAGGCAATGATAGGAAACGGTAACTAAAAGGATCCCGAATTAATTCGAAACTAACTAAAACTAGTAAATATATAGTGATGTTTATCACACTTTTATAATGGAATACGTCCAACCCACGTAGCACTACTCTTAATCTAATTATTCAGATATGTTTTAGGTGAAATTATCTTTGACTTGTGTCATTGATAAAGAGAGACAAAGTGAATATGACCAACAGAATGCCAATGAAAATAATGAACGCATCGTAAAATTAATTAAAACGATTGACGGCTAAAGATTCCGATAACCTTAGTCATGGACTTAAACGTACCATCGAATCAAGAAGAATATACGACCACTGAAATAAAAAATGAAGTGTAAAAATACGTGTAGTCAAAGTGATTTACCTGGGGATCCCAGGAACCAGTAATTTTTTTCAGGAATTATGATAACGTAGAAAGAATAGCCGATTTTGCCGCTACGAAATTTACAACTAGATTTTGCAACAATAACAGGTCACCAATGAGAATGCCTTCAAGGAATTCATGGCTCCCATAATTTCAGACTTTTACACCATCAGAAGAATTTAGCTTGGATTTTGCTAGCAAAACGTGCATATTCCAAGCGCTCTAATTTAGAGTCTCGATGAAAAAGCTGAGAAAGACTGATTTCACGAGTTTCATAAAACCGGGAGTTTATCGATGTTGAACATGAGACCTAGTGTGTTGTTGGTAAAAATCTGCAAATTGTAGTCGTTTTCATTTCAACTAATAATATTCGTTGTAAACCGAAATGAATACAAAAATCATGCCACTTCTACAGTGATGACGGCTTCTATTTCGATAAACAACCACGACCTGACTACTGTTGATTTTCACATAGAGAAAAGAGTGTAGCCTTGTATGAGTGGCAAATTTCCAGCGTATTTCTACTCATATTATTCCCAGTTATTCTTTTATGCATAACGACAGCTGTCCCATAACAGATGTTGCATCAAGCATTCGCATGAAAATCTAGTGAAATGTATTTCCTAAATCCCACACTTTGCAATAAAGAGCCTTTTGGACGAATTCGATGATTCCGATGAGTTCTGTGTTGAAGTTGCTACTATTGGTGATGGTGTCGATGTGCTTCCACAGAGTATACTTTTGAGAACACTACAAGTTTTAAAGTGCATTGTTGTCAAACAAACAGTTGCTATAAAAAATAGTTGGAAATGTAGAATAAATTTTGATGGCGCTTTGGTTGAATGGTAGAGCCCTTTGTCATCATAAAAGGGTTGAAAATATTCAATAAATAAGAACAAATATGACGGGTTTTTATGATACGTCTAATCTAAGAACGCAAAGGTCATACAAATAATCTTTTGGTCGTGGAAAGGACAATAATTGCAACCCCATATTTTTGTTTCATTACAACTATTCATATGATAACACAATCCAAACAGTTATTAAGGAAGTCAATCATCCGAAAAAGAATTCCATCGTCGATTCGAGATGCTACCAACGCTATGTTTAATCCATTTAATCAGAAAGTGAGCTGAGTCGAAATCCGTAGTCTCAATTCGCCTCTACTACACTGCCGATCTCCCAAATGTGGTTTGCTCTCTTGAAAAACACGGAAATCACCAGTTTTCGCGCGACGCGTTTTAAATCAATACACTATGGATATCAACCGCTAGGGATGATTGGCTTAGAGGTAGAGACGCAGATGCAATAAATTAAAAAATAACACTTACTTTGACGTCGCCTAACATACAAACATATACATATATATTTTTATATACATATGCCTTTAGCAATAAAAGAAATTATTTCTATAAATGTTGAACAAAAATAACCAACGGGAATTTCTTTGTAGCTACAGATACTTCGGAGAGCTCTTGCAATTTAGAGCTGAGCATGAATTGTCGGAAATCGAATGGATTCGCACTCATATCCATTCCGTTCCATGCCAACACATCCAAGCAATAGAACGTCTTCTTTGAATCCAATATGCAATCCAAAATCGTGTACACCTCTACGTGAAAATTAATCTTAAACTCGAAAAAATCAATGACTACAATGTCCAAATAAAAAAAAGGAGAAAATGAAAGTACCAAATTATGTAGAGAGAATTGTAGAGAGAATCTTGTAGAGAATTATACTTGAAAGATGATAAGCGAAAAAAAAGAAAGAAAGAGAAAACGACAAACTGGTAGAGCTTGGAGTTACATTCTTCATAGAGTTTCAGAAATGTATTCAACCAAGTGCGAATAAAGGTCTACCTGAGAAAGAGAGCAAGAGAATTCCAGTGAAGAGTGCTTTGAGAATAAAAGAAATCCCTCTTTGTTGAAAATATATGATAGCTAGTTCAACACATAATGAGGGTGATACCCTTATAGAAATGTCTTAAATTGTGTTGTTACATACAAAATTTAGAAAACAAAGCAGTAAAATCATATTAACCCCATACCACTATTTCCCTATATAAATAACATTGAGTCTAAAAGAATAAGTCTTATATGACATACGACAGACCCCTAACACGTTTCTATCATGATAAATGATCAAACAGTGGAACAGTCAACCAGAAAAAATCTCGTACTTGTTGACTTCACTGATCCGCCTGGCAGACGTGACCGAAACTGCGTGACGGCTTTGCCACCTTTATTATACGCCGTTGTTGTACCCTAGCAGACAGTGGTTGAGAGAGTGCGTTTCACCACAATAAAGAACTACGTCAACTAGGACATAACTCTGCCAATTAAGAAAAAAAGTGATTACCTTTGCTGCTACCACAAGTACTCGCTTTCCCACTGGCGAAGGCACCATTATCCATTCTGATGAAAGTTGCTCTGGTATATCCACTAACCACTCACTCAGCATCAATACATCTGCATATCTAAAACACAGCGAGTAGTCTCCATAATAACACACTAAACCGTCCGGTTTAGCAGTCAAATATTGAACTTCTTAACTTCATATTTGCTTGGAATCCTGAGCAGTTACTTATGTTTATTTAACTACTTGGTAATGGTGCTTTAATATACAGCTCTAAAGAATAATAACCTAAAAGTACTAATACAGAAGTAGCGTAGCAAAATGCAGCTCTGATGAAAAGCAACCTAAGAGAAATTTCGGCATAAATTACAACTGGGCGTTAGAAGTTCGTAGATGAACAACAGCCTAAATTATCTAATTCAAGTTTAAACTTACCTAGACCTACGTTTTTCTCTTTCGAGTTGAAGTCTAGCAACATCGTGCTCTCCATTTTGTTCCGCGCTAATAATCACCGTTTGCTCATCCTCTTCGTCATACGTTTCATTCTCGGCCAACATTCTCGTATGGTTGAAATGATCAAAGCGGCTATTTCGCTGACGTTCCATCGCCTGAAACGTGTACATCTTCACATTTTATAAAAATGACCACATTGAAAGAGAAATAGGGCGCATTTATTAATTCCCTATCAACTAATCAACTATAACTATCCTAAGATATGAGCGAAAATCGAAGCCTCAGATGGGTTTTGAACCAGCAATTACCCTTTCCGAAGATTCATGTGTTATCCACCAAACCAACCGAGGTCCTTGTTTTTCCATTCTCTCACCCATTACCCAAGCAGTCACAAATGGTAATGACCTAAGGAACACAAATCGGCATTGAATCCAGTTAAGCTGAAGGTGCAGTCGAAATTGCAATGTTTAACCTTTTATTTCAAAAGCGAATTTCCTTTAACCACGGTATGAGCAATCAATATGCGTTCTTTCATTAATAAGCTTACACGAGGTTGATAAATAAATTTATTCGGCTAACGTTTTTACGCCTTCATCTTCATGAGACCGACGACCCGAATCAATGGTCCAACAGTTGTTCGTTTTCTCAATGTGGCTGGCGTCTTCGTTTTCGCATCGAATCAGATCTTCTTCAATAGAGCATCACTTAAATGAGGCAATCTCGCCCGACCGTGGTCTTTTATACAAGGGTTGGTTAGTGATAATAGTGATGCTCTTTGTAGCTTAATACGATACCGAGGGTGGATAGTCAAGAAAAACAAGTCGTTATTACTGGACAGTCACTATTATCAACAACCGATGTCCCGTATAAACACTATCGCCGGATGAGATTGCCTCATTCGAGAGATGGTCCAATAAAGAAGATCCGACTCGATACGAAGAAGACGTCACTATGGTATTAACCACGCGTAAATTTACCAATGAAATAATACATGCTGGTTAACTTTTACTTACCTATATCCTATATTTGAGTATCATTGTGGTTTATTTAAAAGGTTTGTATTTAACACCGTACTCTACCATGGCAGAAAGAAAAGGTAGTAAATAAAAAATTTAACATCGCAATTCCCACTGCAGCGCTAAACTGGGTTCCATGCTGATTCGTGCTTTCAAGATCATTTCCGCTGATAGGTTGTTACCGATAGGAGCGTTAGTGTAAAAAAAAAAACTAGCTGAAAGAGCTGGAAATCAAGAGCCTGACTTGGTGCAGTGGATAACACATGAACCCTCAGAAAGAGCGGTTGTAGGTTCGAAACCCACCTGAGGTTCCGAGTTTTCCTCATATATCAGCATTCTGGTGGTTGTAGTTCACAACTTACCCTGAAATGAAAAAAAAAGCAGTAACTAAAGGTTCGAACTAACTAGTCAGTGAAGGTCAAAACAGAGGTGTAACAAGCAATCCTATCATGTGAGGCAGAATACTAGACAAAAAGAAACAAACAATCATAAAGACCTGAATTTTCGTAATATACTGAACGACTGGATGACTTAGACATACTGCTCTTTATTCGCAATGGTACAATAATTCACCTCGCCATAAAATAATAATGCAAACAGTGGAAGGACGTTGCATATCTTGCTACGATACCTTACTAAAAAAAAAGCAGGACTTTAAAGGCATGTTACTGACTCTGCACTCAAAACACTTTTCTGGCGACAAAGAGATTTAAAAAGAAGCAGGAAAAAATGCAGCTTACTAACAATACAATACAACACTCACATCTCGTCTACGTTGAGCTTGTTGCTCAGCCGCTTTTCCGGCGTTTTTATATCGACTGAATCGTGGATGCTCTCCTAGAAATCCGAAAGTAGAACATATCAGTAAATCTACAGCTTGTGACAAATAGAACCATGAGCAAAAGGACACACAGTGTCAGTACCCTACTAATGTAATGTAATCACAATTAGAAATTTTTAACCACTTAGAAATCAACTTAGACCACTTAGCGGATGAAGGATAAAGCTCTCGGCGTTCATCTTTTTCTGAGGAATGTCTCATGCATTCGAATTGATTAAGCATTATTGGAGGTGATTGAATACATATCTGGCCTTTACGATGACTCGTGGCGGCCTACCAATGTATCGAGCTAATGCTGCTATCCTCCCAGACAAGTCTGGTACCTGGTACCGACTTGTCAACCCTGACGGATGGAAGGCTTGGTGAGCTTGAGCGCGGGGATCCATCCCATGTGTAATGCAGGGCGTCTCCGACCACTGCGCTACACGCTCTTTTAGAGCGCATGGAAATTTAAAACTGAAACTGCAACCACTTAAAATTTTTTAGAAAACTCGAACATTGAAAACTAATCAAAATGGGTGACAAGCGAACCAACCGATGGATTTTCTACATTTCAAAGCAATTTGTGTAAGCATTCGTAGTACGATTTCAAAATCATCTACAGATAGGTCCGTTATTCTAAACGGTTTATGTGAAAATAAGCATTTTATTCCGAAGATTCTATTCATCCTTTCAACGACCAAGCCTAAGACACGAAACAAATTCTCAACGAATACAATCTCTCGTGTTACGATTCAGTTCAGAAGCAAGTTAAACAAGATCTTCACAGAAACCACATCGTACCTAATGTTGCCGAATCCACATGTGTTCCGCTCAGCTCGCCGACCAATGAGTCTATGTCTTCCATGCCAGTAGACTTAATAACAACTGCAACAAATCTAACCAAATCGGAGGCAACAAAAACTACGCAGAAGTACGACATGAATGCTAGTATCACTCCTACGACACTTACAACGCTTAGAATTACGAACTGATTTCGACACAAACATAAAATAAGCATTAAAACACGAAGTCATTGATGTGAACCTCTACACAAAGAATTTTTCTTTGGCCACGCCCCTTTGTGTAATGTACGGATTCAATCAACTCGATGTAGGAACAATGATAATGTATCAGTGGAGAAGACCGCACCAAACATCAAGTGGCCAATCTTTATAAGCCAATTATTTTTAGAACAGACAAAAAAACTCAGCCAACAATGAAATAGAAACAATCAATAAATCGATTAATGACGTTATAACGACAACAATCAGTGGAATAAACAACGTGCAAAAAGCTGAATTACAAGAAAATTATAGCAACATTTCAGACGACCAAACAACAAACTATTTAGGAGCGAAATGAAAAAAAAATGATCCAAGGGAAGTAAAAGAGGCTGTGATGAAATGTATGACAATGTGGGCTCAGTACACCACATCGCACAATGTACTACTTCGAAACATTATAGTACAACATTTCAGCAGAACAAAACTTACCATATCAGTTGAGAGGACGAAAAGATGACCGAAAAGAGAAGCATACATGCTTATGCTATGCATTACAATAAACTTTTTTAACAATTCCTCTACCCAGTATTCGTATTCCTTCCAATATTTCCTCTTTATTTAAAGCAAGGCGTGCTCCGCCCGTACTTGCGATGTGCACAGAACATCGAGAAATCTGAAAAGAAGGAAATCATGTTGATTCAAAAAATAGAGTATGAGGGTGGATACGAAAACTTTTATGGGGATAAGTCACCGCATTTGCATGATCTGAACACCTTTTGAGCAGCAGATATAAACTATTGCAATCGAGCACCGCGCGGGAACCAACTGCACAAATCATAGTCGACCTGCGTATGTGTGAAAAGAACCTCAGCACTAGTAACGGTTGTGACGATATCTCGATGAATTACAGTGCATTCTGTCTGTCGTAAAAAAATTGTTGAAGAAGTGAAGAAACGCGCTTCATGTGTCTTCAAACTATACACGACAGAAAAGAGAAAAAATCTTTTTCGACCTAACACATAGAGCCAAAAGTGAAGGACAAAAAACCATACAGATCTTCAAACGTATGAAGAACAAAGCATAAAGCGCTCAGAGTTCGTCAATCCCTGACGGAAGTGCCAAATCTTCGACTTTGTCAAGCAACGGTGACTGAATCAATGTCTGGCTAAAACAGTGGCTTTCGGTGGCCTACTGATGTATCAATTCGGTGCGGTTATCGTCCTAGGCTAGTCTGATTCCATCATTCTCCCGATTAGAGAACTCCGGACCGCAGGTGTCTCCATTGGGGATCGAACACGTTAATACCCTTTCTGGGGACTAACGCATTCACCACCACACTATGCGTGTCCTTCGTTTCGCCTTTCTCTCAACTAGTTTCCTATCTAACAGTGACATCAGTAACCACTCGTCAAGTGGATTGATCTGGGGAGCACAAAATTGTAACAAGCAGTTAAAAAGTTAACAAAGAGAACATTTCTCGTCCTCCATGTATTTTTGAAAATGTTTCTCAAATGGTTATCCTCAAACGAGGATAAGAGCCATAAGGTTTTTAAAATTTTAAAGTTGCCTCGAATTTCTGCAGGTAAGGTGAAAGGATTCAGGTCAGCATGTTGACGAAGACATGTCATAAGTTCTTTTCATATATTCAGATTAGGCGATGCTTCCATTATTGTAAAATTCTTCATCAGTGAAATAGTATCCGGTCATCGAAAGGTATAACCATTAAGACGACATGTACACCATCCTAGGAGTACAACTCGTCAATGAATCACTTTTTCACCATAGTTCAACACATTACGTCCGGTATGGTTATATAGTTTCTGTAGGCACCTGGCTCAGAATATAATGTAGACACTACGGTGTCCATTTCAGTGTGTTTCAGAACATTTTCCACTCACCATGTATATTCATTCATTAACTAATGCAAAGCAGATCAAAATAGGAATGGTCGGATCGGACTAGAAAAGCTACTCTGTACACTTAATGATTTACAAAGAATTTTATTTCGAAAAAGCTCATCAACTGCCAATTTGACTGATAACTAACTTACAATCCTAACTTTTTAATCGCCGCCCACTATAATTTTTCACCACAGGATATGATGCGAAACACAACCACAACGATGCTGAGATATTTGCAAAACTCCGGACCACAGGTGTCTGCGGTGGGTAACGAACGCAGTATTACCCTTTCCGGAGGCTAACGCATCAATGCCGCTTTGGGATCCCCAGATCAATGTCGTTGACGGGTGATTGCTGATGGCACTGATCGATAGAACTAGCTGAGAGACAGACGGAACGAATGACATGCATGGTGTGGTGGTGAACGCATTAGCCCCCGCAATTGGTAATAGCGCGTTCGTTCCTCACCGCAGACAACTGCTGTCCGCAGTTTTGCAAATATCACAGCATTACTGTAGTTCCATAAGCATTCACACCCATTCCCTTCTAAAAATCTGTCATGTTCACTACCCAATATGCCTTGTAGTTATCGAAGAATTCAATACCTTTTTTGATTAATAAGCTAACACAAATTTAATTTTGAGAAGAAGATTTATTCGGGTAACATTTCGATATCTTTGCTTTCCTTAGAGCTAAATCGATTCGAATATGGCTCGCAGGTGGTTGTCAGTCTTGCAAAGTGGTTGTTCGTTGTCGCATCGAGTCGAATCCAGTGAAGCGGAGCAATGCTCGAATGAAGAAACCTCACTAAGCGGATCACAGGACGGATGTTGACCTAATGCCATCGTCCAATACGAACTGCTTTTTCGCCTCAATTCATGCTGCAGCACTGTTTCACTTCAATGGATTGGACCCAATGCGACAACGAATACCCATATCGCAAGGTCGACCATATGTGGACTATCCATTCGGATCAGTCCGGCTCTGAAGAAGACGAAAACATCGAAACAACCGAATAAATCTTTTTTTTAACATCCTCGTGTTAGTTTAATAATCGAAGGTACTGGTTATTTTTTCCGAGATTCAATGAAAGTCAATTCTAAGATTTGAAAAATTATTCTATATTGTCGAAAAACTAGAAAGTCCGCACCCGACGAAAAATTGTTCGCATTCCATAGAGCCAGCGGCACGTGCTACATGGGTTAATACGCAAGACCTTGGTTTTGGATGCTTGATAGTAGCAATTTTCGCTTCATAATTATAAACGGTGAAGTTTCAATGAAAAATGTCAAACGTCGTATTAAAACACCTTCTAAACAGATGGGTTGACGTATCAATTGCTTTAAAAAATCAGCTTTACACAGAAATATCCGACCAAAGAAATGCAGGTTTTTCTTATTCGAATCAAAGTTGAGTGATGCAGTACGTACATTCGGCACATACAGAAGGTTATTTGGAAAGACATCGGATGGAGAATTGCTGCAATTGAACTAAGATTCTTCTCCGGAACGGAAGACACAAGGAGTTTGTGCACTACTTCCACTCGCGATCAGAGCAAGTACTGACACTTCTTTCATTGGATTCATTTCCTTGAACAGTGATTAATGAGTCTCAACTGACATTCCGCGTGAATTACCCCTCTGCTTAAGGATTTCGGTCTTCTTCATGAATTTCGCCGAACTATGGTCGAGAATGTCCCTGGAACCTTGGGATAGTGATGCTAGGGCGTCATCAGCTTTTCATTACTACCCTTCACCAACCTTTGTGAATTAGAGTGAGCTCCTTAGACAAATGTGGTAGCCATTACATATATATGCAAATATAGATAAATAAGTATATATATGTAATCTAGACATCAGGGTCCTTATATTATCTTACCTTTGCCGGTACATCTATTTCATGTGGTTTCCATTTAATTCCAATACGGTCACCACCATACTTGTTCCAGAAAAATAAGGCAACATGTTGAAAGTGTGCATTAAGAGCGCAAACGAAATCATCGACAGGATCGAAATTCAGCACAGGCAACGCCTGAAATGATAAGATATCAATAGAAAGAGACGAAGTTTCAATGATCCAAAGAAGCGAATAGATTTAAAACACAATTTAACCCACAATCTTTTAACTTTTTATTCCCTACCTATTCTTTTCTTGTAGCAATACATCACCTGCCGTCACGTCAAAAGTACAGTGACTCTAGCGGACACCAAAAATTTTCCATTTCTCTTCGTCGCGCGGAAGAGCAGTCCAGTGGATTGTGCTCAATCTTGGGACTCGTCGAACATCACATCAATTCTTCCACAGGCTTTATCAAAGTCGTCAAGCACTCGTTCCGCACGACTAATAGTTGGTGTTACAACAATGATGTTTTCAGCAAAATGAAGATGAAGTAATTACCGATCATCGATTTTCACTTCCATTTTGTACCATTCCAATGTTCGCATGATGTTGTGTAGGTTGGTAGCAAACAATTTTGGTGAGATGGTATGTCCTTCCCGACTCATTTTTTACATTGATGTTAATATAGTTACAGAACGGTGACATTTTGGTTCTCAAATTTTTATATAGAACACGAAGAATCTACATATACTTGTTAGAGACGCATTGGTTGTTCAGAGCTTCCATGACTACTTCTATCTCTACTGAGTCAAAACCTTCCCTCAAATTTAATGAAGAGCAACAAAGTGGTCTGTTGCACTTCAGGACACTTCAGTGAGCCTTGTTATCGAGTGGATGTGGTTCGCAGTGTTCTGCCAGTCGTGCTTGGGATGATTCGATATAGGCGACAATCAGCAGGAAGATTGGAGGATAGTTCCCGAAAACATACAGGTCGCACTTTTTGAACAATAACACGGCCTCAGTAGTCTTTAATTGAGTAGGAACCTTCTGTTCTCACAGACAACGTGTGAATGGCCAAAGCACCGTGTTGAAGAGGAGCGGCGAGAGGTCCTTCAGTTGTTCAGGCATTGTTTAACAGGATGAGGATATGACCATGGTAGAGTACTATGTGAAATACAACCATAAGAATATTGAGAGATGTGTAAAACTCAAAACCTCAAGTGCTTCGAACCTGTTACTCCCCTTAGAGAGGACCCAAGTGCTATTCACTGCACCAACTGAGTGAAGTTCTTGTTTTGACTTTTTAGTCGAGTTTTGATTCCGAGCTTTGCTCATATCTCTACCCTACGGTAGTATTTCACATACTACCTTACTATAAAAAAGAATAGGCAGAAAATAAGAAAATTAAAACATTGTGCTATCGATTGCAGCTTCGGCATAATTTGGTTCAATGCCGAATTGTGCTCCCCAGATCATTCCTGTTGACGGGTGATTACTCACAGCACCGTGCTAAAAACTGGTTGGAAGAAAGGTAAAGCAAGCGCCTTGGTTTGTGTGGTGGATATCATGTAAGCTCAGGTAAATATAATCGCTGGTTCAAAGCCCAACTGAGGTTCCGAGTTTTGCTCACATATCAGATCCTTACAAGTGAACTCGTTGTCTAGCAATGGAATACCTATGGTGATAAGTTTAAAAAATGAACAACCGGAAGTATAGTGGTAAGAAAAACTATGCTGGACCTTAGGCATCTACTACAATTCTATCCATCTCTGGAATGTACTCGCTACCATTCTTCCAATATAATACGCACATGGGACACAATAAACTATACATAAAACGAGTTAGGAGGAATCATAACATAGCAATTGATATCGAAAAGCAGAAGAAAACCCACGTCAACATTCCTTGGTATCTTAACTGCATCACTTACACCACGTCGCACCACGACCTTTGGATAGACCTCGATTACTGCATCGTAGATAGAGACATCAGCGTTTGAAAAAGCGAACTGAAATACAAAACTCAATAATCGTTAACCATTAGTGATAATGGATAAAGGAATATGTTATATATAGTGACATTGAATCAGGTCAAATAATGTTCAGATTTGCCTTAACGTCGATAAAATTCGTGTCCTCACAGTTCCAATCCAGCAATTTCACCATTGATTCCGAAAGCCCTACGATACGTTTCAGTAAAAGCGGAGTCGGCCCGTCACGAGTCCATCTATACCAACGAACCGTTATGACAAAGAGCATATTACGCAAAATATAGTATTGAAAATATGGGACATCCACCAAAAATTATATTCCGAAGCAGGATAACATCTTAGTACATACCTAGCTCCAGTAGGATCTTCATTCGTTATGATCACCATTGGTGGCAATATTGGACGCATTTTTACAAATTTCTCCTCCAAATTTGCAATTTCTTTCTCTGAAAAGGAATATGCGGCAAATAAATAAGTGCATATATAAAACGCATAGGATGCAAAAGCACAGCAGAGACGATTTTGATATAAAAGTCGCTATCCTCGCACAGGATGCTAAAACACCAATGCGCAAACTCCTCGAGGCTTTTTGGATAAGTGCCAAAAATTCTACAATGAATAGCAGAGAGGAACGCCTCAAGATCATGCGTGATCTTGCCCCTTACCTTCCTATCGATCGTTGGTGTGGGGAGGTGAAGTCATCAACAATATGCGACTCTGAGCGGCTGTTCTTCCTGCGTGGAAGACAGGTTGGAAAAAAGCGGTGGGTTTTTTTCGAGAAGCTGTAGATCTTGTAATTAACGTGCAGACTTTCATCTTTCTGTTTGTGCTGTTGAAGTGTTTGACCTAGTAAACTGCGTATTAGTGTACCCTTCCAGGCTCTGAAGAAGGCGTTTCTGCCGAAACGTCAGCCACGATTGTGTTGTTTGTGTGTTACTGTATGGAAGTAAACGCGTGCTATTTAACAACCTCGCGATTACTGAGAGAAAACGACGAATTTAAAATCAACTGCCGAGATTAATAGGAATTCGATCCTGGATAAAAAAACCTTATTAGACTACGTTCTAAATTGTTCCTAACACGTTAAAACATTTTCTTAATTAACACAGTCCATCTTACCATCCCACGCGTTGTCAAAATCAATGAGAAGCGGACGAGCAGTCCAGTTATGTCTACAAATCAGCTCAAGTACACGACGAAATGCTGCTAATGACGTCCTGAAACAGCCAACCTACCAGATGACTATGAAATACTCCAACATATAAGATTTTGTATTGCGCACAGAAAACAAACATTTCGGAAAGCAGTTTGGAAAAGTAAAACGGACAAAAGACATTGAAAAGGAAAAGCTACAGAAAGTGGAACTTACTGAGGCGGTGGTTGGACAACGTCCTCAAATACAGATACAACAATCATTTCTAATGCCAAGTCGTGGACTGCGCCCGTCATGTAATGAGCTGATAACCACCTGGCGAAAAGCGTATCAAACACTTTTATTAGAATGCTATTTTAAAACCAATACGAATTAAATCCAGAAATGAATAGGCTTAAGTACCATAGAGACGATAGAACTAAGACAAGTAGGCAAATAGGTAGAAAAAAAGAACGTCGAGTATAAAGGAAAAATAGAACATCTTGGCAGAAAAATTGAACCACAAGGAAAACAGTGCAAAAAAGCTGTAAGAAAGAAAAAACAACAGAATTTTAAGCTTAAGTCGTACCTTTTTAATATTTGAACGGTTTCCCCATAGGCTATGTATTTGGTCGCACACGAATGTAACGAAGCTTGTAGACGGGCTTCATACAAATACCCAAAAAATCGAACGATATAAACAAAATAATACAGATAAAATCAGGATCAAAGAACTCACCGTTTTTTCCACTTTTCTAGCTGCTCTCTCTCCAAACTCATCTCCATCTGGGACACTCCATTAGACTTCATTTCAGCCACTCTTCGCTCCAATATTTTCAAAACTTTGTCAAGCACTAAGACAAGTTTGAACGCCACGCCATCCTCAAAATGATTAATCATTAGTTTATTTTAGATATAACTGTTTCAAACTTCGATATAAATGCTTTCAAATTGGGACAGGACTATACGAAGACATATTTCACTACAATCAAAGATTAACGGGTACATTTAACCGGAATGAACAACGGTATGGGGAGGCCACGTATCCCTGTTCTAGAATTTGGATAGTTGGATGATCTGTCCCTACTGATTGTGGGGCCTCCAGAATATTCTCCGAAGTTTTGCTAACTTAGCCATTGTGTTTCGCTAAAGTCTTGAAGTCAGCCTTGTCAAAGTGTGCCCTTGGTCGCCACCACCATAGGTAGTCGCTGCTCTCATGAATCAGATGGAATTTGCCACTACGCGACTGGTTTGATAGCAGGGCGGTGGTGGATCCTGGTATTGGTTACGGTTAGCTGGACTTCCTGATGGAAACGCCGAACTCTTTCTCAGCTTGGTTGACCATGCCGGTGCGATGAAACACCCCGCTGTACATCGCAGCTCGACACCTCCCAGCCACGATGAGGCGAAAAACAATTGGGAGGATTAATCCGGAATTAAAATAAAAAACGAAAACCATTACCGGAAATCTAAAACACGGACAGTCGTTGGACTGCAATTAGATGAAAACTAACCAAGCTAACTTGAAACGTATGGAATCAAGGTGTGCTTTTATTCACAATTAGCATTTCCCTGGCTAGGTATTCCACTGGATGTTCAACTTATTCAAAGGAGAATGAACGAAAAATAACGCTATTTTGAAAAGTGACAATCTCTTTATGCCAGTCGCTTCTTAGTCCAACAAATCTAATAAGAACAGACGAGAATCTAGAATGAAAAAAACTCTAGCAACATCAAATTGAAAAAAGTATCGAAATTATAAACCTTCACGACGAACAACTGGTCTTCCGTGGGGACCGCAATCAGGCTATGTTTTCTTCTGAGGTACTTCGCAATCTGTGAAAAGAAGTTGATTTCACATAACTGTTAACTAATCAACTAAGATGACGCTGAGATATTTTTAAAACTCCGGACCGCAGTTATATGCAGTGGGGAACGAACGGGCTATTGTCCTTTCCGGGGAGTAACGCGTTCACCACCACACCATGCGGGTTCAGCTAGCCATGTTGATTGGTGAGAGACAAGCGAAACGAAGAACCAGCATGGTGTGGCGCTGAACGCGTCACTCCCTGGAAAGAACACAATAGCGACTTCGCTTCCCACCGCAGACAGCTACTGTCCGGTGTTTTGCAAATATCTCAGCATCATCTTAGTTGTATTTCACATAATACCCTGCCGTTAAAAATTATAGTAGGCAGAAAATAAAAAGTTAAGATTGGTAAATAATCGTTGCAAAAAGTAGGCAGAGATGAAACGCTAACAACTGACACGTTTGCGATTATACGGCTTTTGAGGAGATCACGAAAATTCATCCACAACTAGAACACTTGAGTAAAGAATCCCAAAGAGCTATCGCCCGATCGCTTTAAGTTTATAAAAACTTCTCTAAAACATTACTTATCTTTTGAGCCGGTAGTAAATTGAAAACTAGAAACATATCAACACTACTAAAGAATCTAAAACTTATTCTTAACGCTAACACTGAAACCATTCACAACGATAACGTACTCGAACGTATTACAGTGTCCAGGTAACATTTGTGAATACAAGATTTTTCGAGCTATTTAGTCAAGAGGTTGTGTGGGTACACCTCAACACCTCTGAGCCTGAGTAAAACTCAGTTTCCATTGAAAATCAAAATCCATTGGATAAATGGGTCGTTTAAAAAGAGTGGAACAGATTTCATAACAAAAATTCCCTTGTAGCTACACATATCGAGCTTTTTTTCTTCAATATATGATACCCTTAAAGCGATGTATAACTGTTAAATTGTGAACTCTGAGTTCTTCATCAATATCTCGATTATTTTTCAGAGAGATAGTTTCTATCTGCGCTATTTGGCGCCCTATTCTTAGTGTATTCTTCACAAGCTGTCACGAAACTATGTCAAATTTGAAACTTATGTACCAAAACACTGTAATTGTACCACCTTCGCACTTTCACTTCAACCAACACAAAATCGTTGTAGATTAAACGTATTACACGGTAACTAGTTAAAGAGTTAGTGAACAAACAAGATTGGTGTGCAACGACGATATAAGCAATGAATTTTATAGAAGTTAGAACGACATAATCCGCCGTTGCTCTTGAACCAAACGAATTTTAATACGCTTCACTAGCGAAAGGCCTTCAGAGAAACTAAATAGATATTGCAGGCTACTTCACAAAAAATGCCTCAAAAACGCTGCTGTCAGAACATTCATCCTCAAGTGATGATTCAAAAAAGCAAGTGCTTTTCATCTTAATAAACTGCCTCAGTAGCCTTTTTTAATGAAACTCGAAGAAGATGAATAAAAAAACATCATGAGCTAACAATAAATGAATGAAATACATAAAAATAATGTTGGCGCTTCTACGACTCGCTAAGTGATCTATTTCACGTCTTCGCCTGATAACTTCTACGCTTCAGTTTAAGCAAAACGACATATCTCCTAATTGACCCAGTATCTCTCACGAAGAGTGAACTTGTGGGTCACTAAATATCAGAAGATAAGCATACCTCTATGTAGAAAGCAGCAGATAAATGCAACACACCATCAATCGTATCTCCCCACTTTCCCGAATACTCCAACTTTAGATATACTATAAAACGCAATACATGAACCAGAAATCAGTTTCTAATAACTAAAGTGTCATCAATTACTGTGAATAATACTTAAAAGTAGTTCAGAATACATCAATACTAATATATATGCAACTTTATTTATTTCATTATTTCGCACTTTAAAATCGATAGACCAGCATGTCCCATAATATACCTACTTAAAACACATAAGTTGGTACCACCTGATGACCATGCGTCAACTAATCCGCCATCATTTAAGGTTACACCGATCATCAGCTGTGTAAACGGGTCAACGGATAGAATAACCTGGTTTTTAAGCCTGATACTTACCCAGTTGCTTAACCAAATTCCAGCTCACCTCACAAACACCCAAATGTTCTTAGAACGTCTACGTAACGCGTCTCCTAATAACGCGTACGTGATGGAGTCTTTCGACGTTACCGCACTGTACACCAACGTATCGAATGACTCCGCAATGCAAGCCATCTTCGAACTTCTTGTTGAACATGAAGGACGAATAAATATGCATGGCTTGTCCATCCAACAGCTAATGGCTCTCTTAAAGGAGTGCCTAAACTGCTCGATTTTCAGATGGTCTGGGAAATATTTCGCGCAAATAAGGGGGTTGGCAATGGGACAGTGATTAGCACCAAACTTTGCCATTGTGTTTATGACTAAGATAGAAGCCCCTGTTCTTGATCTCCGACCACTACTCTACTGCAGATATGTAGATGATTGTTTTGTCGTCTTCTCTACGCAGAAGATGGACAAATGCTTCGAATTATTGAACGAGCAGTCCAAGTACATAAAGTTCACCCGGGAGAAACCGAGAGAAAACTGGCTTCCGTTTTTGGACGTTCAAATAAACTTATCAAGTAACGGTTACTTGACAAAGTGGTATCGAAAGCCAAGTAACAAAAAAATTCTTGTTCATTTCCTTTCTTCCCACCCTTCACACACAAAGAGGGCGATTGTGAGAAACATGTTTCGAACAGCCACTTCTGTGTGCATTACCAGGGAACTAAAGGAAGAATCGCGCGACTTGGCTCGGCAAATAGCCATCTCCAATGGCTACGAAATAGTAACCCCACGAGATAAGTTTACAAGGAGAACGACGCGCCCACGCGAAACACTTGGCCAAAACAAAATCCCGTTTATGTTGCCTTTTATAAGCGATGAAGTAAGCGCAGCTATAAAACGATGCTTAAGAAGGGCAGGTCTAGAGGAATCGGTAGCGATAGTTGAAATACCACCGACTACTCTACGTCGCCAATTAGTTCGCAACCGCCTGTATGACCGTCTGTGTGAAACAACAAATTGCGTAATTTGCCCTTACGGCAGGGACGGTGATTGCATGAGTTCAGGTACGACATACCTGATCTCTTGTAATAATTGCGGAGATGAATATATTGGCGAAACGGGCAGACCTTTGCGTATCCTTATAAAAGAACACTTAGATGGCAAACGAAAACTAAGACAAAGTACCCCACTGGGCACCACGCATAGGATACAAAAGCATAGTAGAGACGATTTTGAAGTAAAAGTCAATATCTTTCCACAGGAGTCCAAAACACCAGCGCGAAAACTCCTTGAGGCTTTTTGAATAAATGCCAAAAACCCTACAATGAATAGCAGGGACGAATGCCGGGAGGTCATACGCGACCTGATCCCGTATGTTCGCATCGATTTTTGATGTGGGATGGTGCAGTCGTCAACCATATACGACTATAATCAGCTGTTCTAAACTTCCTCATTGGAAGTCACGTAAAAAGCGGTGAGTTTTCCGAGAAGCTGTTGATCATGTAATTACCATAGTTTTCGTCTTTTTGTAAATGTTATTGGAGCGTTTGACCTAGTAGATTGTATATCAGTATACCCTTCCAGGCACTGAAAAAGGCGATACTGCCGAAACGTCAGCTAGCGTTGTATTGTATTGTGTTTCTCTATGGAAGTAAATGTATGCTGTTTAAAAACATCGCGATTGTTGAACAAGAAAACGACACATTCATATTCCAATGCCGAGGTTAATAGAAAGTCGATCCTGGGAACTATTACAAGATGTACCAGCAAAATACTTTCGACTTGTGAAGGAAGCATTGTCACTAAGAGAGAAGATTATACATTAATATTAATATATATGCAACTTTTTTTGTTGGCACGGATGTAACGCAGCGTAAAAATAAAACCGACCATTACCTTAAAGTTGACTGACTATAAATTTCTATTAGAAATAACATGCAACTTCACGTAAGGAAGGCACGAAATAAACGAACCAGTCACAGTTGCCGTGTACGGTGGAATGGCACGTTGTGCCGGCACTCGACGACCGTCCTCAATGGTTCCCTGCTCGGTGCTGCACAACACATCGGATGCAGAAGGCTTGAAGTAGAGTGATCTCGTCGAACATGATTAGTCCATGGTACATAATTATGCTGCTATTTAACACTTAAAGACTGAGATGAATGACAGAGTGACCGCCATGAAAAACATATGTGTCACTTTCTCTTTGGCTCCTTCTTTGGCCGCACAAAGTTCCTTTTTTCGCTATATCTTTTATATTCAATCAATAGCTCATTCAATACAAACGTGTCGTAGAGACCGTTGCTGGAAAGGACGATGCAAATTTAGCGAGGGTGTCAAAAATGAGAGCGTTCCTCGAATCTCTCCGCCACCACCGACTGATGTCCTGCACAGGTGACGCGCCCTTTCTACAAATATGGCAGTACAATTGTTGTTGTTAATGAAGACGGCAATGAGCAGGGCTGCTCAGAAATTAATGTCAAGTTTGCAATTTCATTCCTCTCGTATCTATTTCGGCAAAAGTTCTTCCTTCAAATTTTCCACTATTATATACCTCTGGATCCGGGTGTGACGCTTAAATCGGAGAGCTATGTCCAGCACATCGACGAACCCCAGAAGCACTAGAAACTACAGCGGCTACGTCCCGACCAATTAACGAAAAGCACTAATCTTTCTTCACAATAGCACGCACGCACACGTCGAAGTAACGACGCTTCAGAAATCGAACGAGTTGCCCTACGATACTCTATTTCACATACCATACTCGCCAGACCTCTTCCTACCCATTACCACTTCTTCAGGCATCTCGACAACATTCTGTACGGGAAATGCTTCGGAAGATAAACCTAAGTTGAAACTGCCTTCGGAGACTCTACCGTCTATAGAAGCCCACAGTTTTATACAATGGGTATAAGTAAACTTCTAGTTGCCAAAAATGCGTAGATCCTAATGATTTTTATCGTTTATTTTAGGATGAAATATGCTCCGTTGAAAACATAGCTTGAAATCCGACACTAATTCTGGAGAACGTCGTAGTACTCGTAGGTGATGCAGATCAGCCAATGAACTGCCCTCAAGTCATGGAACGAACTGCGAAAAACTAGGCGTTGTATCACGTTGCTGTGGATATGCTCTTATGCCGATTGCTTCGAAGTGTTATGTACAATAACCTTCAAATAAACTCGTGTGCGCTTATCCATAAACTACGATATACACTTAACTGTAATTATCTTGGAACCATGTTGTAAAAAATGGTTTCGATGCCCACTATGACCTACCAATACCATTCTGCCACAAAATGAAAAACATATGGGAACCAGAATAAAGGTCGCTTTACTTTTTGGCTCTTATGAGCTACCGACTACAGCCTGTTTATAAAATCGAAACCTCTACATCAAGCTCATGGTGTTGAACTAAAATGGAAATCCCACCTCTGTATCTCTAATGTACGAGCTGACGGCTTGTATGTTAGTGATCATAAGCGGTAAACCTTTGGCCGATCTCAGTATAGCGCTGAGACCAGCAAACGCAGACGTGATGTTCACATTAACATCTCTTCGCGATAAGAACTCCGTTGGAAGGGCACTCCGCCAAGATATGCACTCTGCTGGCAGATTAAAGTGGCTAGAAAAAAGAAAGGCACGTTGTATAGGAAATGGTCAGTCCTAAACGTTTTCAATCAGTGAGTAATGATGACTTAGCTATTATCACAATATCGACACGACAACAAAAAATCGACATGAAAAGAATGACATAGGTTTGTCCCTAAAAGAATAGCGACAATAATCAAAATTGGGAAAAAGTAGACATATTTCAATAAAGAACGAATCTGCGTGAACGTAACTTCAGTTTGCACGTTTCCTGTGAATGCAAACAACTAGTAAAAAGTAGGAATAAATCCCATTGCAGAAGCTTTTTGATAAGTCGGTGAATAGACAAAGGACCAATGATAACATCAGAATATTTTTTAACTTATTATTTACTGCCTACTCTTTTTAACGGCTGGGTATACATTGTGAAATATAACTTCAACGATGCTGAGATATTTGCAAAACTCCGAACCGCAGGTGTATGCGGTGGGGAACGAACGCGCTATTGTCCTTTCCAGGGAGTAGCGCGTTCACGACCACACCACATGGGTCCTTCGTTTCGCCTGTTTCTCAGTTGGTTTTATACCCTACCGTTAAAAAGAGTAGGCAGTAAATAATAAGTTAAAAAATTGTGATTATAACTGCGGTCTCAGCTTAACTGGGTTCGTTGCCGATTTGCCCCCCAGATCAATCCCGCTGACGGGTGACTGCTGATGGCAAAAGATCGATAGAACTAGCTGAGAGACATGCGAAACGAAGGACCCGCGTGGTGTGGTGGTGAACGCGCTACTCCCCGGGAAGGACAATAGCGCGTTCGTTCGCCACCGCATACACCTGCGGTCCGGAGTTTTGCAAATATCTCAACATCATTGAAGTTATATTTAACATCAGAATATTTTAGCAGATTTATTAACTTATATAATCATTATGCCTCTCAACGGTTTACCGCCTCTTCGTAGACAAGAGGTGTTCGCATGGTGGCAAATCCCCCTCTGATCCACAAAGGCAGCGACTGCCTGTAGTGGTTATAACCTGGGGCAGACTTTCGCTAGGCCGATCTCGGGACTCCAAGGAACCGCAGTGGTTAGACCAGCAAAACTACGAAAAAACGAAAATTATGTTGGAACTAGCACAACCACTGAAGACGGACTATCCAAGTATTCAAGCAACCAGTATGAGTATACCAAAGTGAACACACAGCAGTTAGAATAATCTTACTTGGCAACGATGAACTGAAGAATTGAATAAGGAACTGCCATCGATGTGGTGTCTGCCCAAATCATACACTCGCAAATTCGAGCATCCGCAAATTTTCGTAGCTGCGTTTTCTCTTTCCATAGCTGCCGAAATTCTGAATATCAGAGCTTTTCAGGAATTCACTTCTAGACAGATGTACACAAAATGCAAAAATAAAATCAATTTGAAATCACACCGACCTCTAGCCTTAGGGTCTGTCGCCAAGGGGCCTACAGTAATTGGATTTGCCCATCCTTTTCCAACACGAAATCCGATAAGAAATGAGGCAAAGTGCAACTTTAAAAAGTGTAAGATTTTTTCAGAAAGCTATTAGATACTTTTTTTAGCTCTGTGAAAGCAAACCAAACGTACCTTTTCACATTGCAGATGCTGTATGTACATATTATCAAAACGTTCATCCATACATTCATGAATACGCTGAAATAAGAATATTGTAGAAGTTCTATTATATCGAAATAATCGGATTATAAATTTATACTCTCCTGAAAACAATTTAGTCCAAGTGCCTCGGAATTTTGAAGGCCTCTCTGTAAGCACAGCTTTACGTCTTAACGCCTTCACATCTGTACTAATTTTTGTGTTTAAGGTTTCTGTTCAATTAAAGCCATATAAATAAAAATGAAAAGCAATGAAAATAAAAAAGCGACTATTTCTGGAGAAATGCAAACATTGATTTGGATGTTACAACTTAAGAGTGTATCGTTAAGTTTTATCGAAGAACCGTCAACGAGAATGAAATAAAACCATTATTTCAAAAGTTTCGTCACAAAGATGACAGCCTTCGCGATGAAGATCAGCGCTTACTCGCTATCATCGACAATAACCAAACAAGGACATGACAACACTTGCAATCTGACATCTAACTCTTGTGTACCTATCGCTTTTAATTGACGCCAATTTTTCGTCGCATTCACTGTGAGTTTGCAACAATTAAGCTTAGAGGACTTCTATATATGAAACGGAATCCTATTCGAATGTGATCGGCAGATTAGCGACGATCAGGCCGAAGATTAGGAGCCGCTAGTGGAAGGACTTAAACCTTGTGCCAAACTCGCCTGAGTTCCTCAAACAAGAAGTTAGGACCGCATCGCCATCTTCACCGAAGTTGCTCGAAAAGAAAAGGAAAGTGAAGTGTGATCCAATTGCAACACAGCTAACACGGCAGATGATAAATTCCAGCTGTAGAAGAGCCTTGCAGGAGGATTCACATCGGTGTAAGCAGAAAAGTATAGGAAGCAGCTTAAAAGGTAGTCAGAAGAAGCATTGTAGAGATCTTTGCGACTATAATATCCTGCAATCCGCTCTAATGAACTAAGATGGGACTTCCACCACAATAAGGAAAAAGTTCTACGCGATTCTGTTCTGTTCCACAACTGCCGTCTTTGACGCCGAAATCGCTACTTCAGAAAACCATCCTCGATTCATCCCCTAAGGTTATAGTTCCGATATAAAACATGAAGAGAGGCATAGCTCCAGAAACTGATAATATCAGCACCGACTTGCTATGAAGTGGAGGGCACAAATTACAAGTACTCTCGCTTCCCAAATGATATCTTACTACCAGAAAAAGAAAGTCCCAAATCAGTGGACCTCGAGCACGATCATCTTACCCAAGAAGAGCGACCGAAAAAATCTTCGTTACTATTGTCTAATGTGCACATCAATCTGCTATGGGAAATGGATGACTGGGTTAAAGCCGAAGACCTAAACTAACATTTAAAAAACGTTGTGGTGACTGCTTCGTGTTCAGCAGATGAAATCATCCCTCACAACGTTTTGAATCCTAACCAAACTGAAGTAACGATTTCTCTTGCTCAACAAAGCCCGACCACCTATCGAATAAGTACTCTGTATAAACCTTTAAAAGAACTTGTAAGCAAAACTTTACTTCGACTAGTACTTATCGGACCTTATACCAACATCGTGTTTTCAGGCATCTCAACAGCTAGTTCGCGTGAAAATCTTCAACCCTTGATAAAAATGCCTTCAGAAAACTTGTCGTCACCAAAACTTCAGGACACCACCGTGATCGAACAAACAAGCTCATGAAAAGTTACGTTGGAAAAACGTTTCTATTTCAACCGTTTGTACTTCGATTAACGAAGCTGTACAATGGTCCGAAAACGTTAAGCGTTATCAAAAACTGGACAAAAAATTCCATAGATGAATATGGACAGAATTACTCCTCTGTTTAACGAGTCGTTCTCGCACCATATGCCACACTTCCTTTAACATACCTCTCATCCCTATCTTTACATATGGCTGCTAAAAAAATTGCTTACCGCAGTAAACATCTTCGTAAACTTTGCAATACGGTCATTCTCATCCACCGTGTCTAGCAAGAGATCAGAAATCGTGCATAGTGATTCCAAGCACTTTGGCGTTAAATCCAGCCTGAAAAGTGTGAAGTTACAAAATTAGTTGACGAGGTATGCAAACTACTAATGGAGAAACTGCTTAGAATTCGATCTAACCACAAGGATGCTGCGACATGAGCAAAACGCGGAATCTCAGCTGGGTTTAGAATCCGTGATTACTGATTTCGGGGTCTAATGTGTTACCACATCTACTACTAATCCACCACATCTACTGAGGTCCTTCCTTTGCCTTTCTTTCAGTCACTTTTTAAACTCTAGCGGTGCAATGAGCACTTACCCGTCAACGGGATTGATCTGGTGAGCATAAATCGGCATTAAATCCAGTTAAGCTAGGGCTATAGTCGAAGCCACAATGCTTTAACTTTTATCTGTTGCCTATTCCTGTTTCATCGCAGGGAATTATGTAAAATAAAACCACAAGGATAGTGAGATATGAGTAGAACTAGAAACCAAAACTCGGCCGAAAGAAGGCAAAGCAGAGGCTTCGTTGGTGCAGTGGACAACACGTAAACCCCCAGAAAGGGCAATCGCAGGTTCGAAGAGCAGCTGAGGTTGCGAGTTTTGCTTATGTCTAAGTTTCTTTGTGGTTGTATTTCATATAATACCCTGCCAATTAGAAGGAATGTGCAGTAAATAAGAGTTAAAACATTGTAGTTCAATCTAGCTCAAGAAATACCCGATGAAGAAATGGAATCTACTAAGAGCGAGAAAGACTGCTCGTAATAATCATTTCTGCATCGCAATGGTTCGATTTGATTTAAAAAATACTTGAACTAACTATGGAAAACGTTAACAGAGGAGGTTACCAATAGTATTCAGTTCACAAATGAAATAACTCTGAAAATTACCTGAAGTAATGATCGAACAGAGAGTAGAAGCAATGAGATTCTAGAAAAAGTGCATCGAAGGATAGGTAGTCCCCTAGCAGAGTTAAGGAGTAACCTACATCTGCTTTTACCTACAATGGAAATTACCCACACTCCAAACAAACTCCTAGCACGAAAATTTAAATTAAATTTCAACTTAAGCTAGAGTAGTCGTATAAACTAACCAATAAAAAAGATTCCATAGAAATTCCACTGGCTATATTAAAGTATCCGGTACTATCAAGAAAGACCACTGGGAAAGCTGACAGGTGTGCCGATATGATAGAACTGTCTAGGTTGTCCGGATAGAAGCCCATTGGAGAAGTGTCCCAGTTGACTACACTAGGTATGAACTATACAACGCGTTAAAAATTTCCACTAAATAGACGGTGGACGGCGACTGAATGGAGTTAAATCGACAATTGGAAACTTCGAAAAGAACAGAATGCAATGCGTCAGATTACATAGAAATTCAAAGTGAAACTACATCCTCCATGCAAAAGAATAGCTATACCTATAAAGTTCGACAAACACAATTTCAATTAACTTCACTATTAATAAAAAACATTTTCAACCGATTTCTTTGGTCAGTTGAATAACACCTGCACAAATCAAAAGAAATAATTAAGAGTAATTTTTTATTCTTATTTTCATATCACACGTCTTAACGTCAATAGTGCGGAGCACTTCTAAGATTCGATTCGTCTCCTTGCATCCGTTAACCACAAAGATCGCCTAATCTTTACGTGTGACTTCGGCTACTGCTTGGGGATTTTCATTAGATCTTGTATGCAGTAGAATGCTGGCCGAGACGATTGTCACAGGAGTCCTGAGATGGCTGGGTTGGAGCGTTCCTAATTTGACTGCAGAGAGCGATTTTTTCCCAGACAGGTTCGGTACCAATTTTCGAACCCCGAAGGAATGGCAGGTTTGGTGGACCCAGAACGGAATCGAACTAGGATTATACTCGTGAAGATCGACATCACTACCACTGTGCTACCCACCCCATCTCCCTAAGAAAAGAATATGCATCGAAAATGCTTTTTTTAGTACAGACAGAACTAAAAGAACACAGTGGTTTCTCAAATTAAGTACTACCAACGACTCTTACCGATAGCCAGAAAAAAGTTCCGCAAGACTGTCAGTAAATCTTGCTGTTCAGCGACAACATTTCTATATAGCAGGTGGACCATAAAACATGCCAGAAACATGCCATCGAACTAAATCGGGGACCTTCACGGATGTACAAAGAATATTACAAAGAAATAGTTTAAAATCTCTAAAAACACATAACAGAGAGAATAATTAACTGACCTCAAACAGACCTCTACACGAAAACCAACGACTCGCAAGAGCAAGAGCCGATATCAACGTTTTCTTCGGAAGAAGCTCCGCAGAAATTTGTCGAATTATATCCGATTCCAAAAGAGTACGCAGCACTCGTTGGTTAAAAAGTGGTGTATTTTTATTATCTGAACATCTAGTTCTCCCACACTAAAGCTAAACCTTGCAAAGTGGAAATGACTACAACCGAAAGAGTCGATTTTCTCCGGAATCTTGGGATAGCTTACTAGAGCGTTTCCATATGGACAGCAGCGAACGCGATTGTCCCAGACAAATCTGGCACGAATTTCCCCATCCCGGAGGTATGCGCGGCTTGATGGATCCTAGGAGGGATCGAAGCAGGGTTGGGCTGTCTGCGTAATGAAGGAGTTCACCACAACTGCGTCCCTTTTCTTGAGGACGGCAATGCAGAATTCTGACAAGAAACTTTTCGGCTTGTTAAAGCACTTCTGCATCCATAGAATTGAAGGCTCTCCTCAACACGATAGAAACTAGACAACGACGGGCCTAAATCTAAGCCTAAGAGCAAAATAATGGTTTATCCATTATCTTTTGCAAGCCATCATTTTCGAAATTCTAACTGCCCAGATAGCTACTTTTCTAAACCGTCACTCATGTTAGGGACCCACTTGGTTAAAAAGTTGTAAACAACTGATAATAAGTAGACTGGCCCATAGGTTTTGACATTTTTTGCAGCACAATTTGCAACAATAAATTCCTAGTAATTTTCTTTTGTATAAGTACTTCGTATTTCTACGGATGGAATGTGAATAGCCAACTCATAGTGTTAATGAGGGCTGACAATGGCACACACACACACACACACACACACACACAAATCGGATTTTGGAACTGAGAACCGCTAAAACGAAAAAATAACCAAGAAAAGATCTTCGGATAGGTTTCTCTTGATGACTTCTATATTCTGTACTTTATTGGCGCTGTCAGGGTGGTCTTGGAGAAATCTCTTATATTTCTCTTTAAAGGTGTTCACAGTGATATAATCGAAAAACCCATGAAGAAAAAAAAAACAAAGTTTCAATTTATAGTAGTTCTAGATCTTTCTAAAACGTTTTGTAAAGGGAGAAAAAAAGTGAACTACCACATAAAAATCACTAAAGATAAGATTAAACAGAAAAACTTAGCAACACGCTAGATGACCTATAATTGTATGCTAAAACGTACCTTTACCATCGAAATTAGGATAAATAGTGGACATTCGAAGGTTTGACACATTAGGAGAGAAACGCGAGATTTTCGCCAGAACCATATTAGATGCGCCAAAGTGGATTAAAACGGATCCTGCCAACGTTTTATCTGAGAAAAAGAAAATAACTACAACTTTGAAAAGTTGAGGCCTCGCCTGAAACAGGTAGATCGAAATCGCACATGACCGTCATGAAAAAGGTAGACTTTAATGAATATTTGCTAAAGGTACGTCAGACATAAACACAACATATTTTAAATAAAACTCATAAGTCCTCCCAACGGTTTACTGCCTCATCGTGGCTGGAAGCTGTTCCTGGGTGTCGGCTTGCAATGTACAGCGGAGGAATTCATCACCTTGGAGAGTTTCCCTAGCTGGGAAGAAGTCCGGCGCTTCCATCAGGAAGCCCAGCTAAGAATAAACCAATGCCAAGATCCACTGTCCTTGTATCAAACTAGTCACATTGTGGCAAATCTTCCGCTAATCCACAAGGGCGGCGACTGCCTGTGGTGGTGACGACCTGGGGCAAACTTTGGCCTGGCTGACCTCGGGACTCCAGGGAACCACAATGGCTAAACCAGCACAACTCCGAAAAGATGGAGATTATGCTGCTGCCTTCACAACCAGTGAGGACGGGCCATTCAAGTATCCAAGTAACTTGTGAATAAAAAGTAGTTAACAACTCGACAACCAGTAAGCTTACAATAAACGAATGTAATTGGGATGGTGATTGCACTTACACGTTGAGAAATACAATCTAACTAACCAGCAACTCTGATAATCGGAAACACTTTATCGCCCGCAAATCCTGGATGAAAATCCACGTCGAATTCGTTGTGCACGTTCCGCAAAGCAACCAAAGTGCTGCAAAGGTAGTGCGCACGCTTCGCCGGATATGTAAGATTAACATAATCTCGCTTCCCGAATAAACTCTGAAAACTAAAGCGTTATTAATAAAATTAAGATTCTTCAATTATTTTAGGGAATAATATGACAGCTTCAGCCAAAATACACCCAGAGGAATAACATAACGAGTATGAAAGTGAAGAAGTAGCAGTTTTGTAAAAAAAAAAGGTTGTAAACAAAACCAATAACTGTGTTGGAGAAAAGAAATCGTTAGTAACAGAACTAATACCGTACTGGAATAAATTCTGTTATTAAGGACTCTTTTTCAAGTGGTGTAGTGGTCGGAGGCACCCTGCAATACACACGGGAGCGATCCCGGCGTCCCAGACTCTCCATCGCTCCGGGATCTGCAAATTGTCACCAGACTTCTCTGGAAGGATAGCAGCACTGGCTCGATACATCGGTAAACCACCGCGAGTCATTGTAAACGCCAGATAAGCATTCAATAACCTCCAACGATGATTAATGAAGTCGAATGCATGGAACATCTCTCAGGGATTAATCAGCGCCGACAGCTCTATCCTCTTTTACGGAATGAATTATCCCATTGCCAACTTTAATACATTTTAACATGCGGGAATGTTAAATTTTGGATAACAAAAGCATTTGTTGAGAGGAGAACGAGTAAACCACATGATTGGAACTTGATAAACTTACGGAAAAGAATTTTCTGCATCGTTCTAAAAGAGCGAATAATTCTTCTATGATGCGCCTTCAGCTTGAATGCTTCTTATCAAGTATTCAAAACTTTATGAAATCTCGTATAAAGTGAGATATGCACCCATAGATTCAAAACAACCCGCATTGTCGCTAACATTTTTAACGCTTCTGTAATCACCATTATACTTACTTGCTTGGATACTTGGATGGTTCGCCCTGTGGTTGTGCGGACCATAGCATAATTTCGTCTTTCGGAGTTTTGCTGGTTTAGCCACTGTGGTTTTCTGGAATCCCGAGGCCAGCCTAGCCAAATCTGCTCCGGGTGTCGCCACCACAGGCAGTCGTCGCCGTTGCGTATCAGAGGGAGATTTGCCACCTTGCTGCAATTGGTGTGGTACCAGAACTGTGGTGAATCCTGGTATTGGTTTACCCTTAGCTGGGCTTCCTCATGGAAACGCCGGACTCCTTCTCAGCTTGGGAGACCCTGCCAAGAGATGAATCCCTCGTTGTACATCGCATCTCCACACACAGACACACCTCAACCACGATGAGGCGTTAAACCATTTGGAGGAATCATCAGCATATTAGTATTTAATTATGGCTGTCATGTGAACAGAAAGTCGTTCGCAGTTTTAAACAACAAGTGGAACTCACCTCTGGTAATGTCACGAAGACATCAACGATGAAGTTGCGAGCACGTAACAGATGTACAACAGAATCGCCGAAAATCGTAACCTGAAGAACTCCACTGGATTGTAGACAGCCACAGAGAATGCACGTATACAAGGAACACAAACTGTGTAAACCACTACATTTTGGGGCGCTGCCCATCTGTACACTGGTACACTCGAGGTCGTTAGCGCAACGGCGTTTGCATGCTCGATAAGCGGATGAGTGATGCCAAATGTTGACCAGTACCCCAAATCTTTGTACTAAAATAATCTCTTGGGAATAGTGAAAAAATTCCTTCGAGTCCATACTTCTAAAGATGCAAGCAATCCCTACGAAATGACATCTTTAAAAAATCGCACGCAACGTAATTTCAAAAACGTATTTTTTTATCACAATCCCGGACAAACATCTGACTTATGAAAAAGTCTTCACATGCTATATCCTTCTCACCTCACAACAATGCTTCAACTTCACACTTTTCAGTGTATCCGAGACTGTTCTTGCTACTTTCTCCCATTTCCGTATAACTTGGCCAGAAGCATGACGACCTTTTTCTGCATCTTCACACTGAAAGGAAAAATATGTTCAAGAACCACATTGCTGATCCACGTTGCGAAGTAGATCCAGGTCGATCTGAAACGGAGCACAGATCCAATGCCACTGATGGGAAATTTGATTGAACCCGACCACTTTTGACTGAATTGCGTAGGTCAGAACGTCTAAAGAAGGTGACCTACGTCGAGTCCATTCTCTAATTTCAGGATTCTTATCATTGTCCAATACGATTACACCTGTATTTTTTTCTACGAGTATAGTACCAAACTTGGATGCGACTTCTACTAGTTAACCCTTCACGCGTACCACTCTATGTACATGTCGCATCTTCCGCGTGCTGCAGCTACTGAACAGCATTCAGGTGTCCAGTGCTTGACGACTCTAGACGTGCTGAACAAGATGTGTACGAAGTGAAATCACTACCTGCAACTGGAAGGCGCTCGAGAATGCTTTCGACGGCAATTGCCGTACACTTTCATCTTCGATTCGAGTTCTTTTCATTAACGGCTGGAGCAAAACTAATTTAGAACTTCTCTTGATGATGCTGCGGTGATCCTACAGCTACTTAGGTCAAATCTGCAAAACCAATTACGCAGTATGAAAAACATAATGCATTTTAACGCCAGTGACCCAGACGTTAATGCACTGCCTTCATTGATAGCTTTACTATCCGCATTTGGAAACATGTTCAAAAACCGCACCAGCCAAGGATAAAGCAAAAGGTATCCTTCCAGACTGATACTAGCGGAATGCAACCGAAACATTCAGAACAGTGAGCACTCCAAAAAAACAACAACTATTTACCATTTAGAAAAACACCATGTACAAATACGCAGAATTTCACCTAACTGAAACTCGGACAATGCAACATAAGTGCATCATAATTCTGACTGCAAATTGTTATTTTCCCTTGTAGAGCAAATTCACCTTCACTACATAAAAAATTGAAATCGTATGTAGAATTCAACATAATTTGGCAATAGAACAACGCAGGAAAATAACCTTGCACAAACAAATATGAAAATGTAGTTGAAAATTCCAATAATGGTTAAAACATAACACAATGTAGGGCAGAATACGTAGTAAACAATGTCACAACCAACGGCAACATGGAAGAAGGAAACAGTTAACAGTCGTGGAAGCGCTCAGATACAACATGAAGGAGCCGAACGACATACACAATAGAAGACGATTCGAGAATCTGAAGAGAAATGAAACAGCCACGTGATAAGAAAGTATGAGCTTAAGACGATATGTGACATAAGTTAATGTTCGAGAGTAGTTAAGTCGCTCTAAAAACTGAACTTGATATCTACTCAACAGAACAATTTTTATTTTTTGTTAGAAAGCTTTTTTTCAAAGAACTATGTGTGAAGAAGACTTACACAACGTCGAAAATTTTCGCCTAACAATCCAACCTCAGCAGTTACCACTATCAGCGTGAAGTAACTTTGCAGTATCTGATGACTGTCGTGAATGAGAAGGTGATCTGAAAGGCAAGATCTTGCAAATATTCCAAGAAGAAAGGGCGACAACAGTAACACATAAAGATATCTCTATGATAACGTTAACCTTTTATTTGGTGCCTATTACAATTTTTTACTATAACCTCAGTTTAACTTGGTTCAATGCCGACTTGCGATCCCCAGATCAATCCCATTGACAGGTGATTGCTGATGGCTGGTGGAGAGGAAACTAGCTGAGAGAAACGTGAAACGAAGGACCCGTGTGATGTGGTGGTGTACGCGTGAGCCCCCGGAAAGGTTAATAGCGCATTCGTGATAGCGCACTGCAAACAGCTGTGGTCCGGAGTATTGTCAAAATCCTAGTATCACTATGGTTATGTCTCTATGATAACTGCTTTTTCTTTAAACAAAATGTAGAACTGACAGGGAAAGCACCCAATGTTGGACGCCGCGAAAGTCGACAATTGGAAATTGGGAAAAACTGTTAAAATACAAAACAAACCCTCCGTCTCAGATCACTACAAAAACGAACCTACGAAAATACTTGCTTACGCCGGGCGAACCAGGCAACGTTGAATTGAACATGAGCGCTAACAACACCAGAAAGGCACCGAACAAAAAAGGTGGACCAGGTATAAGCTGCCACGTGAACGCTGGGCGCTCAGCAACCTGAAACAGCGGGGATTGGAAAGAATCGAAGATATTTCAAAAAGCAAACAAAACTCATCAATCACTCGACTCACCCAAAGAGTATCATTCCTTGCTGGAGCCAAGATTTTTGTCTGGGACGAGAGAGGCCGTATTCGGACAATTGGAAATTGACCTGCGTGACCTCCAGACACTTCACCATCAACGTTTAAATCCACATCGAATAGGTAAAAAAGGAAACCAAACAGAGCGGGTCCGAATCCTAAACACTGATAACTTCAGAAAACTAGACTTACTAGGGTTACAATCACATGCCACACTACGAAATAGTAACTGTTGTATCATATTTATCGTCTGGAACAGATAGTTTTCTAAGATCGTGACACTAGTCATGCAGATTGCAAGGACTAGCAAATTAACGACCTTGTAACGAGAAACTAAGAAACATGAAAAATGTCTCCATTCCATGCGAAGAAAACGAAGACATGTTCAGTTCCGTTTTCTCAGGAAGATTTTATCCAGCAGAAACAAGGACTGTTATGTATGACTCTTAGTTGAAAGCGTTTCGAGTTATTAAACCATGCTCTAATAGCAACCATTTCCAAGACGTGACACCTAGCATTCATTCAGAACAGTGCGCCTTGTGGAAAATAATAACAACTTTCAATTTTATACCACCATATTTGAGATCGTTGTTAACTTTAGTAGTGCACTAGCAGTACCCCAGAATTTGTTGCATTCGACTCGTTTTTCTTCCATTCATCACCCACAAAGGTCTTCGAACATTTCGCGTGCTGTTTCGACGGCTGCTTGACGATTTCGTTTTCTTTATGAATGAGACGGAATGGTGGCCGAGGCGATTCTCCTTCCAATCTCGGAGATATCCGAGCAAAGGCATCCTCACGTGAACTGGAGGAGAGTGTCGGTGTGGAGCGAAACAGTAATAAAAAACGAGTTCACTTATTCTACAACGATAAATATCCGACTTCCTTGGATCCACGGAACGCGTCTTTCCTAATTTTTTTTTTCGTTGAGAATCTCTTTCGAATTCCAAAGGTGGCTGAATATATTTCGTAGAAAAGGACATTATGATGCATCCAACTGATCACTATTGACGCTAGCAGTTGATGTGATCGTATCGTAGATTTCACAGATTTCAATCTCGTTTTCAGCCTCTATTTTGGGAATTTTTACTCTCAACCTACGTGAAATTGGAGACTATTTTACAGGAACCCTTGTACAGTAAAGGCGATACAGCATGAACTCTTCTATGTCCTCTGTAAATGCTCTAGTGATCAGGAAATTATCGCTTGTTCGGATTCGGGTATTATATGTTAACGCTGGCGGTGATGTTGGCTTTTTCATAACTGCTGATAACTTTTCGATAGCTAGAACACTTAAGATAATGAGACCTTCAAAAACTTGTAGAGGACACTGATATACTGCTCTAAGTATATAACATTCAAAATACTTCTCTCATTTTAAAATTGTTTAGGAAGCAAAAGTTCAAACCGCCGAAAAAACCAAGTTTTCGAAACCTTCCTGGACATCACCAAGTAGTGCTGAATGAAGTTCTGCTTCAACCTAGTCGCTGCTGAGATCTCACCATTTAGGAAAAAGAAAGCGAAAAAATGACGCGCGAGTACCAAGAAGTCAAGATTTTGTTCTAGTAGAATAAGCAAACGTGTACTTTGGTGGAAAAGACTAGTAGATCCCTAATGGCTACACACTTTTTTGAATTACGAAACTCATTGTAAGCTGATAAGATTGTTTGAAGATTTATTTTCGGTCAGAGTCAAATCTGACTCATTTCGTCACGGATTTGCTGTAGATAGCAACTGCGCGGAGAACGATAATTTCGTTCCTAAAGACCATGTACTCATATGTTTTTCATGAGGAATTGTATAATGGGAAATAATCAGGAAAATCAAAAAATTGTAACTCAGAGTTATTCACCTTGACATAATCCTCGAATGCCGGCAACTACACCTTGAACAGTGCCCTGTTTGTCTTTATCCGATTGTATGCTAACAAAGGCACTAATTGACGGATAGGTAATACTACTCATCGCTGCTAATATACCAGCTGCCCACATCATCCAGTATCTGCAAGAGAAAATAAAAGCATAACTGATGGATTGAAAAATGAACAAGAAAATAGGGTTTTATGGGTCAAACGCGTAAGACTCACTGAGTTCCAAGCCCGTACCATGTAAGTTGAACTAGTTGAAAGATGAGACCTAACGTAATTACATGTTTCATGTTGAAATAAGCGATTAAAATCTGTAAAACTCCGGTCTGTGCTAAGACTGATAGTATGCCAACTAGAGCAATGAAGGCAGCGACTGCTTCTGGAGTAAATCCGATAACCTAAACTATGAACTCTGTTAATGTGCCCTTGAACTACTCACAGTTTTGTTGAAGACGCTGATGGTTTTATAAAGATGGTAGATTAAGCTTAATCAGCGAACTAACGGTTTCTGGTGAGCAGCAATAAGCAATTTCTTTTTAATATTAACGCACCAATTTTAAATAAACGAAGAAACACGAAAATTGACCAGATTCCGGTAAGTATGAGAGAAACACAATGGTTGCTAGTTGAAGGACCTGAAAGGATATTTTCAAAACATACAGGAAGAAAATAACCGATTCCTTACCAGCCTATCTTCCCAGACAAGACACAGGGTGGCAAATGGATCCGCACTTTCCCAACTAATCACATCGCTAGCTGTACGTTTCACTGATAGTGACTCCGGAACGTGAAACACAATAAAAAATACGTCGATCGCAGCAATGATGGTAGCCTAGAATGGCAGATTTCATATGCTCTTGTCCTTTGATCAAAAACGTTATAAAAACAATGAATTTTTTTCGCATTTAACAACACTGCTTCTCATTTAAACTTATGACGGTAACCACACAATCTAGAAAATTTCTTTGTTTATTGGCTAACGAAATATATACCATGAATTTCATTAGCGAAAATGAGAAGATAAGAGCGGAAGTGATATATCGCTTTCATCCCCACCATAACTGTGTTTCATCGTATAATATAATGGTGCCTAATTTTGCGTAGTGGCGCATGTGTCGATAGTGTATTTTCAGCTCTTTCTCGATGTGCTACATTTGATTCACGTAAGCCTAAAGTGTCTCCCTTCTCAGCGAATGTCCACGCCCTGTTCACTACACTTTTCGTTCCAAAAACTCCATTTTCTGTGTTCTTCACCGAACTTTCTCTGTATCCTATACCGTAGGCATCATCTATGTCCCTCAAAGTATTTTTCCATGCTTTTCAAATACATCCAACTCTTGTATGTGATTAATAACCTTTGATCATCAACATTGCTCCCTGCATTTATTAATGTTCTGTAACAGATTAAAACACATTTCAGTGTTTTTATATCCGCTGACCTCATATAATGATTATTTCAAAACTCCCACGACTGACTTTCTATTAACCTCGACATTGATCAAGTAATTCTTCGTATTTTTGTTGAGCAAACGCGAGGTGTTATTTTCATTCTTTATTCACGAATAAGCTGACGCTTCGACGGATTTCGCCTTCCTCAGAGCCTGGAAAGGTCATGGAGGCGTCTGGCCTGGTAGATTGCTATCAACTTGACCTTTCCAGGCTCTGACGAAGGCGAAATCCGCCGAAACGTCAGCTTATTCGTGAATAAGGAATAATAACACCTCGCGTTTGCTCAACAAAAATACGAAGAATTATTTCAAAAGTTTATTTTACACGATTCGATGTAACAAACGGAGCACTTTCATTCGATCTGTTTACTTGTATCCTTAACTCACGAGGATGTCCGGATTTCAGCGTCTGTGGTCGGCTGTCGCTTGAGAAACTTCGTTCGCTCTTGTAATGTCTTTGAGTGCTGATAAAATCGATTCTTCCTTGAATCCTGGAATAGCCGTGCTCCAGTTCAACACCACAACTTCCTTACAGGTCGCCAGATTGCCAAGCAAATCTGGTGCGAATTTCCTCACCCCAGCCGGAGGGATGGATAATGGAGAGAAGGGGTTTGCTGACCAAAGGAGCGATTTAACCAAGGCTTTGCGTGTATTTAGCGCCAGCACCACTATTGACCTATCTCACTCCGACCAATCAAAAGCATTACAGCAGTCGGAAATGAAGTAGCAATGAACTATTGATCAAAAACTAAAGTTTATAGGCTGGAATCACAAAGAAGAGCAATCCTTCGTATTTTATTGCTTGATCGGTCACATAGAGTGAAGCGATAGTATTTCTTGTGCTACCTGGCAACAATGAATCTAAAAATATATCGGATGTAAGACTAGTAGATATGCATAAGTAAGGAATATGTTGGTGGCCGAATAACTGAAAACTGGTGAAGAGATGGAAAGGTTCATTGGACGGTGTTCTGTACATATGTTCATTGCATTTTCTCACGATGTCACGCCTTGTTCTTCGGTTTCGTAGGATATTTACTTCTGTCTATATATCTACCTATACTAATAATCATCTATTCTTCCACGTGGCCATTCAGATATGCAATGTGAGTGGGTGGAGGATCCGCTGTGACAATGCATATGAAAGTGCAGATTCACGAGTTGAAGGTCGAAGTCCAATGAACATTCAAACTTCGTTTCATTCAAACGAACAGAGCATAGGTGTCTGCACCTTCATGAAGCCATGTGCTAAAAGATGTCAGTCAACTACCAAAGATAAGGAGACTTTGTTATCGGTGCTATAAACAATTATTTACCTACGGTTCCAAATCTACTAAAATATACACCAAACAATTGAGAAGTAAATGGACCAGCGCAACAAATATTTTCGTTCAAATCGCTCCAAAAATTATCACTGAAAGAGTTAACTGTAGATAACATAAAAGAGAAAAAGCTCCCGGCGTTGATCAATCTCTGTAGAGATCATATATTGTGGAACTGTAAGTAAATTGTGTGTAAGAAGCATACCTCAAGGAGTGCAAGGACAAGAACAGAGATTGTCGTAATGGTTGACTTTTTGTAATGTTCAGGATGCATGAAGATCTCCGTTTAATTAAAACATGGATAACCACACACTGTGTGCCCATTTCTATGAATACTAGTAAGAACGCCCACAGAAGCCTCATTAGTGATTCTTATCCTATCGCAGTGACAAGGTGCCCTATGTTGCAAACTCCACCGCGTGAGTCATAACATACGAGTACCTTCGAGGGACACAAACTCGGGAATAACATCGTCCGGCTAAAGAGGTTTTCCAGTACATTCCCAAGTGCAGAACAGAGCTTTTCCCAGTGGGCTCCCGTCGTAATAACTGTTAGTTAAATAGGCTATCAAAAATAAAAACTGCAGCAAAAACTCTACGCGATAAAAAGAAAATGAGTTATTTGACTTACGTCAAAGCTCTGAAGGGAATGAGTCATGTATAATTTCCCTCTTCGCCAAAATATTAACCATCATGAAGCCATTGAATTCGCCAGTAAAAAAGACGGGTAAAAACTTTCTGCTAAAATTTCTAACGGGAAGAGCTGGTGTGCAGAAAAAAGGAACACTAATAGGGTAGTCAAGCACAAATAAAGGTTGAGTGACAGAAAATATTGGCCGAACGTGAGAAGATAAAGGGTTTAATAAATAGAGGTGCTTGTGGGAAGCATAAGAAGCGGAAAAACTTTGTTGGAACGAGAGTACTGAACGAGGGAGAAACAGATGTATGCAATAAAAGCGGTGACGAAGAATGAGGAAACAGAAATAGAAAATATAAAGGACGGGATATGAAACCGAAATGGCTAATCTATAAAAAATCAAATGGCTGTCAATGAACAATGCGACAGACTTCAAACAATAAAAAAATGTTTACAACGTGATTATAAAGTGACTATTTTAAAGTTCTTACAATTTTTTATTACATATATTTTTGTAAGAAATGAAAATGGAGTAGTATTTTTCGTTATTCCGGTCCGTCCAACTCTCTTCTTGGCGTTTTTTTTTAAGTTCGCCAACAGTGTTCACCTACGTAACTTATTTCACCAGGAATTTGACAGCAGTGCATCATTCAAGTAGGCAATTTAAGCCCCTTCTCGAGCACAGTTTCTGTACGGTGAAAAGTGAGACCACTTTCCTTTGCTGCTTCTTGAACTTGAAGCAAAATTACCGTTTTCCAGAGATTTCACATATACATACGCATATACATACATATATATATATATATGTACATATAAATACACATGTATACCCAAGTAAGTATGACAGGAAATGTACTCAACATGTTTTTCCCATGTGATAGAATTAAGTCGACTCGGCAACAAATATTGAGTAATTCTAGCTTCTTCTCCTTAAAACGGATGCATATCAGATGCTACACAGTTCTAGGGAGGTCCACCAAGCATAGTTAAAAGGAGATACAAACTCCAACGCAATAAGTTGTGTCAACATTAATAATTGAGTTCTAAAATAAGCAATACTCATAACATTAAAAAGAAAAAAAAAGACGCACCAGTAAGACGACGGCTCCATCACCACTGTTATCCGATATCCATGCCCCAAGAGCTGGTGAGGTCACTAGAGAAGCAGCAAAAGTAGCCGACACGAGACCGTATGCGGCTGATCGATCCTAAACTGGATGAAGCCATCTAAATAGTGATTATACACATGTCACTGCATCACTGTAAAAGCTTATAACGCAGACAGAGCAATCCGTAAAAATATAAAGGAATGATTCATTTAAAAACCCTAAAAACGGAAAGTAAAGTGATAATAATGGCCGGTTATGTTGGAAGTGGACAAAACTCCAAAAATCTTGCATAAAATATCTTTGCAAACCTGTTTCTCGGTGATATCGGCAACATAAGCGAGGATTACGCTAAAGGTAACAGAGAACAGGCCACTAATGCTGAATAAGGCAAAGTACCACCTAAAAGGCAAATAAAATAAAAATGTAGCGACCTTGTTAGGACTGTTCAAAGAACTAAAGAAATCAGTTAGCTACACAGTGACTTCAGACCACTGCACTGCAGGCGCTCCATAACATCCAGTAAGACTCAATAATATAAAATTAATATGTTCACTGAATTTCTCAAAAATAAGAGAGTTCCAGATGCAAAAAACCAACATTTCATGGGCGTACAAGTGGTAGTAAAACTAATGAAAGATCCTGACCATACGAAAACATACCATGGACTAATTATCAAACAAGGAATGGGCATACAAGTGCAAAATACTGTAAGAATAAGGAATAGTTTCCTTCCATATACGTCAGAAAGCGCTCCAACAAGTGGTGCACTCAAAAATGATAGAATACCCTGAATAATCTCATTAAATAGCTTAAATAGCTCTAAAAATTTTCATCTTTAGCTGATCACCATCACTTACACTTTCAACTAAAATTTGTACAAACACGCAAAAATAACAGCTCACCTTTATTCCCAGTATAAGTCCATTCATCAAGAATTTATTTGACGGGAAAGTTTCAGCTAAGACCTGGAATGACGCCGAAAAGAGAATATCTGAGGAAAGACGTTTTCTTGATTCTTGAAAATTAAAAGAAAATAGAAGCAATGTGAACATTCCTACTTTAAAAATATACCCACGTTAATGACTGGTACAGTCAGTAATCCCCATGCGAAATACTCCAGGAAGATGATTAGAAGGGCATATGAAATGGACGCACCACCGACTTGACCACGACCGTGTTCGTCTCGACCCTTCACCTTTCCGCGATTGAATATCAGCGTCATGATAGACCTGCTCCTTCGTAGCATCGTTTGCTGTAAAGGACATCTTAAGAAATGAATCTAAACAAATCAAACACTCATTTCTGCATTATTTTCAGTAAAATCTACCAAACCACTAATTTCAACCAGTACGTAAGGTGCTAGAATAGAAAACTAAATCGGCAGAGTTAAACGGAATGAACGAACATTAGCGTTTCGTTCTTTGGATGTAACGAGAAGAATGAAGAGGAACTGTAAGAGAGCGACAGAGACAGACAGAAAGACATTCAGGAAAAAACGAGAAAATGAGACGTATGACGCAGATTGAAAACCTGTTCCTTGCGACTTATGTGGTCATAAAAGGATAACAATCGTTCTTAAGCAACAAACTGTAACAATTTTAATAAATTACATCATAAAATTTATCGTTATTATTTGTTAAGTACAAAATTATGCTCGAACGAATGCGGGTTTTCCTCTTAGCTGAATAAGTATCTCCGAATCGTTAATGAACAGTGGCAATGGAACTCGGAAAGTGAGTAAGCGTATGCCGTTGGTACAGATCGGTTCGCAGAAAAAGAGAAAAAAAAGCAGTACAACGGCACTGTGATGAAGAATCACGAATAGAACAAACCTCGCCCAGACAGTACAAGCCCAATCGCGGCATGTGAGAACAATTACCCAATATAATTCGGTACAAATTCGATATACCCTGGTAAGAATTAACAGCAAAAGTAGGAAGATATGCATACGAGTGTTTAGAAAAGAATGAGACAAATTCTGTTTTCGCTTCGATTTCACATTCGACTATTTTCCATAAGCCACCACTTAGTATTACACGTAGCCACCTTTAACATGTTCATGTTGTCTTTCGTTTTTATAAAAAAAGATTCCACAGAATTCCATAATGTACTTCTTATTTATGACAAAACTGCTATATTTTACAGAATTTTATTAAAAAGAACAGCTTCAGCAGACAACTTTAACAACTTTTCAACGAACTTCAACAGCTTCACTTACTCTGCCATTATTCATATAAATTCGTGATTCCCCAATTCGTGAATGAATCTTTCAACTAGGGTCGTATCCAGATCGGTGAAGCAAAGAAATAATTGATATACTACCCTACAGGGCATGATGCTATGCCATTGTGTACCAGCGCTTTTCAATGTGGGCAGTCGCACCGACCGAGCATAACGTTTCCACGTTAGAATTTTGTAAACCTTGAAGCAAAACTAAAACCTTCCAAAAATTATACACATATATATATACATATATATATACACGGATCTCCCTCACATGAGAGATCTCGAGCCGGTTAGTTGCGAGGCTAAGTGGCTCGTTCTCGGGTGGCGGATATGTGGTTAATCGCGGAAAAAAGCGACCATTGGTTCCCTGAGACGCAGGTGGATCCAGAGGATGGGCTCCATGTTTCTGCTGCGCTGATTTGGCACATACTTTCTGTACTTACTAGGCGTATTCATGCATGCGTGTGTGGGTGCGTTCTTGCTTATGCGGATTGTATTCTACGAGTCAATTCGGCCAAAAGCCTGCAATCAAGTGACTGGGAACTATATGGGAGGCGGTTAGGAGTCGCCTCCAACAAATAAGCTTCATGTCCACCCGCGAAAGCCTGGTAAGCTACCCGTGAGTATAACCAACCCCCACGTTCAGAGCCCAGCAAGCTATACGTGGATATCAAAAATGCTAAACACAGTAAAAAAAAAAACGGACCTCATTCCCCTGACCCCGAAAGAGCCTCCAATTTCGCAACGTTGGATAGAACGAGTACGGAGAGGCTGCTAAAATCTCAGGGCCAGTGGAAGCTACCTGGATCTCGAAGAACTATGGCGACGATCTGTACCTACAATGCACGTACACTTGCATCCGAGTCCTCGATAGAAGACTTGCTCATACAAGCAAAAAGGACAAGGTACGACGTCAACGGCATGGCCAAGACGAGAAGACGCCAGCCTTTCAACGCCGTCTATGACACCGAAGAAGAACTGTTCCTCGGAACATGCGACAATAGATGAGTCAGTGGCTTCTGCGTTCTCGTCAACACGAGTTTGTCCACGAACATCGATTCATTCGAACAACTTACAACCCGAATCAAACGTCTACGATTAGAAAGACATGGATCAATTCCAGCTTTGACAATCTTCGTCGTTTATCACCTGGTCCGGACAGGATAAGACTAGAACACCTGAACAACCTTCCGCCAGTGCTCGTAAACACACTGGCTCGGCTCTTCACACGTTACCTGTCTGAATGCAAGGTCCCTACTCAGTAGAAGACCAGCAAGACCGTGTTATTGTTCAAGAATGGTGACCTGCACTATATCGGCAACTATCGCCAATCTGCTTACTGTCTGTCGTCTACAAACTTTTCACTCGAGTCATCCTAAACAGGACTGACAGAACACTGGACGAAGGACAGCCATGCGAGCAAGCAAGGTTTCGAAAAGGATTTGGTTGGATGGACACATCCGCACGGTAACAAGGCTCATTGAATTATCGCGAGAGTACAAAAGACCGCTCTCTCTCACTTTCGTCGATGCACAGAAGGCCTTTGATTCAGTTGAGATAGAAGCAGTATTGGTAGCCCTTGATCAAAATTGTTTACCACCACCTTCCAGAACGTTGTGCGAACATTAGAATGGGATAATATGGGAGTGAAAATCGACGGTCGACAGTTACACCATATTCGCTTTGCTGATGAGATCGTCCTTATAACACCAAACATTAACCAAGCGGAACGTATGCTTGAGGATTTTGATAAAGCCTGTGGAAAGATTGCTCTTCGATTAAATCTCACAAAAACCATGTTCATGAAGAACGTATTGGTTTTGCATGCCCCATTCACGCACAACGGAACGAATGTCTCCGAAAGCTCCAGTTATATCTATCTAGGTTGGGAAATCAATATGATAAACGACATAGCACCAGAGCTGAGCACGAGGAAACGAGCGGCTTGGGAAGCTTTCAAGAGCATCGAGGATGTAGTGAAGAGAACAAAGAACGCCGGACTCCGTGCCCACCCTTTCGACTCATTGGTACTTCCTGCCCCAACGTATGCGTCGGAAACCTGGTTACTGCGCAAACAGGATGAAAGGTCACTCAGCTTTATCGAAGGCGCAGTCGAAAAGACGATGCCAGGAATATCCCGTGTCACACAAGTACGGGAAGGGATCCGAAGGTCCGACCTATGCTAAAGATCTGAAATCAAAGATGCCGTTCTGTACGCCAAACAGTCGAAGATAAGATGGGCCGGACACATAATGCGTATGAATGACAACCGATGGACAAGAGCCGTTACTGACTGGATTCCTGGGATGACAAACGTACAGCAGTAAGATCACCGATCCGATGGTGAGAATTCTTCACGAAGAGCGTTGAAGAAAGATATGGTGCTCGACGAGTCCCTAACCAGTGGGCTAGCAGAACCCACTGGGCTACTCTTGCACACGACAGGGAAAAACGGAAGATTTACTGGCGCCCACCCGAGTCACCCGACGATCAACGGAACTACATCTGATGTAGGCGATACATATACACATGCATATACATGTACATATATGTATGTGCAATATTTTGGCATTTTACGTGACCCTTCATCACATCTACTAGGCCGATCCCAGTACTTCTTGCATTTGATTCTGACCATCTGAAGATTGAGTAGCTCAAGCATTCTTTTAAGAGTACCATCAACTGCTCTATCTTGAAGTCATACATGTTTATTTTTCCTTCGTGTTGTGTAAGGAGTTCGAATATGGCTTGCATTGCGGAGTCATTCGACACGTTTGTATAAAGGGCGGTAACGTCGAAGGACTCCATCACGTACGCACTTCTGTGCTGCGCAGTATGTAGACGATCCAGAAACATCTGGGTATCCGTAAGATGGGCTGGAATGTGTTTCAGCAACTGGTTAAATATTAGGGTTAAAAATCATGTTATCCTGTCCGTTGGCCCGTCTACGCAGCTAACGATAGGTCTAACCTTAAATAGTGATGGATCGGTAGACGCAAGATCAACGCTGTATACTAACTTATTTTTTATAAGCAGGTACGAGACAGACATGTTGATAAGTCAATTTTTAGTTGAGAGATAACTGATGGTTTTAAACCAGCAGCCCATGCCATTTTGGCCCATTTGTAGTTCAATTTGCGGTACTTTAAATTCTTTCTCAGATGATGGGTGATAAAGTGAAGCATTTTCAAGACGCTTTTTCGTTATCTCAATATCTAGCTGATGGGGAATTACGACAAACTCTCCGCCCTTATCACTAACGAATGGCCTTATGTTTTTCATCCTTATCAGCTCTCATATCTCTCGCATATCACGTTTTTGCACTTCAGTGAGGTTTGAGCTGTACCTTTTCGCGCGATAGTGATTAAAGGCTTTGAGAGTTTCACTCGTAAACATGCGAAATTTAACATCAACTTCATTATTGGGCTCTCGTTGTCTAAAGAACGGCTGAGGAAACGGTGCTATTGGTAGGGCCCCCACTTGGTGTTGCTCGCACCTATCTTGCGCTTCATCTCTGGCTTTTTTGCGGAATCTATCCTGAAGTTCATGTAAACTACATGCGACCCTACCCAAGGTTATCTTAGAAATGGGTTCAGATGGCGAGACACTCGGTCCCAATTCTAATAACGAGCGCGCACCGTCAGGGAGATTCACGCCTGCTAACACGGTTAGCCTCGAATTTTCTTGCACATTACCTATCCTACTGTGACCTGTTCGATGTTCGTTAGCGATATTTCTGTGCGCTATTGAAACTGTGTTATGCGATTTACTTAAAAGGTCTTCGAATTTTCTCCGCAAAGTTACTTTAGCAATAAACCTAACAGACCTAGTTCGTAACCGCCCACATGACCGTCTATGTGCAACTCAAAATTGCATAATTTGCCCCAATGGTAGAGGCGATGATTGCGTGAGCTCGGGTATAGTTTATTTGATCTTTTGTAAGGCGTGCGGAGACGAATACATTGGCGAAATGGGCAGATCCCTCTGTGACCGCATAAAAGATCACCTAGCCAGCAAAAGTCTACCAAATACCCCACTAGGCACGCATAGGACCCAGAGACATAACGGGGAGGACTTTGAAGTATGTATCACGATCCTCGCACACGAATCAAGAACACAAGCGCGCAAAACTCGCGAAGCATTCTAGATTAATTCCAGAAATCCGAAAATGAACCGCAGGGAAGAATGCCCCATTATCACACGTGATATACGGCAGTATATAAGACTGTTATTCTGATGGGAGGAGCACATTATACTTCCATGTGATTTCTGTGCGGCTGGTCTTCACGCGACATAGTGGAAACCTCATAGAAAGCGGTGAGTGTGCAAAGCTGTGTTCAATGTGATTGTAATCTTGGTTTAGCGTTTTCTCTGTTTGGTTATGGAGGTGTTTGGCCGAATAGATTGCTGTCAACTTGACCTTGAGGAAGGGCTCTGAGGAAGACGAAATCCGCCGAAACGTCAGCTTATTCGTGAATAAAGAATAAAAGTAACACCTCGCGCTTGCTCAACAAGAATACGAAGAATTAAACTATGTTTCTTTTACAACGTTACTTTCTTAGCCGAAAGAAGTATGAAAATACCACAAAAAAACCAGAATTACCTATAATAGTTATGTTGGAATATATGTAGCAATTTTACTAGACTGCAATACCAGTGTACAGAAAAAAGGTAAAGAATAAAGCTCTCGGTGAATGAATGCGATGCGGCATGCAATCGACTTCATTAAGCATCGTTGGAAATGGCTGATTACACATCCGGCCTTTACATGACTCGTGGTGGCCTACCGATGTATTGAGCCAGTTCTGCTATCCTCCCAGATAAGTCTGGTACCAATCTATCGATCCCGGAGAAATGAAGGGTTTGGTGGGGTTAACGCTCGCGGATCGATCACGTGTGTATTGCAGGGCGCGTCTAACCACTACGCTACACGCGCCCAAGACGCAATATATTTGTGTAAGTTTCTGATAAGACCAGCACAATTGCAAAAAACTACCAATTCCGTGTATACGACATCGTGTACGAAATGTGTGTGATTTAACAGACGGAAATGCACTGACCTCGAGTTTAACGACAAGAAATCCTGTATTCGATGACAAGTGGTCAGAAGAGTGTACCGTGGCAGTGGGTGCTTTTTGAAAATCCGTCGTTTGGCCTGGTGAGAGCAGGGCCGTGGATATCATGCCAGCATTAAACCGTTCAAAAGTGACATTCCTTCGCTCAATGCCGAACGCTCGCCACCGCCAGCCAGCCGACGTTTCAGTCGGATCTCTCTGTCTCCCGTCGTTCCGCACGTTACGAGACTCGCGTTCTTCTCACCACTGTCGTCGCTCTCGGATCTCGCCTGCTCACCCACTCGTACACTTGACGATCACGACGGTGCGATCCGGGAAACCTGAAGATGTGGGCTTGCATAACTGATGTGGCACTCAGAAACAAATGCAATTTGGAACGCGGAATATAAACCAAATTCACGTACATCGGGATCACATGCGGCTTATCAAACACATTTGAACACAGTATCAGCTCAGTATCAGCCAAATAGTACTCATGCGTGTGGGTCACAGTGGCCGCCAAATGTCATGTATGACTCATTACGTTTCTTTTTTATTAATAATGATAGCCTTCCCACCGAAAGTGTTACTTAGCAACATGCATCGGCATGTGTTTGCAAAGTCAGAGACTGTTTCTGCGCAGAACGGCACAATGACATCCTCGCTTGCGGAAATGCCACAAATTACGAGTGTGCTTAGATGTTGCTAAGAAAGTGCTAAGCATCAGTATCAGGATAGTGAAAAAATAATGGCCGTTTTTGAACTACTTTGCAATGGTATAACACAGCGAAGAAACAACTCTACCACTCAATATAAGAGCTATTAGAATCTATAAAATTTTGCCAACAATTTAAAGTCTACTTGAGCAACATAAAATCCTGAATTTATAGATGCGATGGATTCTGCCGATTCATTGAGGTAGTTCAATAGATGAAGATTTTATTTGCTAGCAGTCGTTGAGATGCATAAAAGAACTTCTATTAGCGGTCCGTCAAACATGGTTAATGGAGGATGGGGGTCTGTCAAGCATAACTGATGAGACAGGGTTTCGTAACTCAGTTCATTCAGTTTTGTAGCGGTAATTATGCAGTGTGTTGTTGAACGGAGTCCCAAAAGGGGATTGGATGGATCTTCTCTGTTAGCTGTGCCTGGCCAATTATAAGCCGCAGGATTTGTAGAACACTGATTTCACCGCAGTACTTCTCTACTGTGCTTGTCTTGCCTAATTTGAGTTCTTGTTTGATTCCATCTGCAGAAAAAGAAGCGTCACCACAGCCATCTTTTGACGCAAATTCACCTTTAAAAAATGTTTAAGAGCCTCACCTTATTTCCAGTTCCTGTTGAAAGTCGTCCATTTTCAAACAGGATCCATTTCTCATCGTAGAAAAAGCGCATTACGGAATTCATGAGGGCACTCTTCCTGCCATCCGTTCAATTCACATGGTACTCATTTATTGGTGTTCTTCACATTTCCAGTAGCTTCAAATGCCTAACGGCGGCCAAATTGTGAATGCTGGGCTCTACAATCCGTAAAGCACTTTTTGGCAGGATAGCTTCGATTATCGCCTTCAAACGGTATTGGTTAATTGCTCAAGAGTGTACTCGACCTTCTCCATCAAGACTCATATCTGCATTTGAACAATCTGCGTACTGGGCAATCAGGAACTCCTTTCTGGCCTGTGATTCGATGAAATTTTGAAGTGTTATCGTTGTTTGTTACGAAGTTCGCACTCATGGAACAAATCGACGCTACTTTCACGAGAGCATCATTTCATTACAAGCCAAGTCAGTATCAATAAGAAATTGTTCAGCAAAAAATGGGTTTTAAAACCGTCTACATGAACAATCTGTCCAGCAAGTATGCATTGCAAAATTTACCTAGAAATTTCATAGTGAAAAAACCAACCAGTATCCTTACATTAAAGCAAAACGTGAGTTGTAAAGTGATTAATGACTTCAGGGCTGCATAAATACTCTTACTGATGACTAGTGTAGCTGACATCACAGCCCTGGAGCACTTTAGACGGTGAGTCACACATGATTCATGGCGCGCCAAAAATGAGGTATCGTCACTTACTGCTGCGAAGCAGAACTAGTTATCGGGCTGTATTTGTTAACCGAACGCATATGAAAACGGGATTTTCAAGATAAATTTGAAAGTTGGGGAGGAAAACCAACATAAGTGTAGACTTTTAAACGAATAACGACGAAGCATTCGATTTTTTCGACAGATAAAACCACTCTAACGTCTGTGGAACTGAACGACTCGAGCATCACAACTAGAAATGCGGACTTTGGAAAAGGATCTTTTAAGGAGGAAACATTTCAAACGCAGAGAATGGGTCACTGCTACTCTTTATTTAACCGAAACCGAAGGCCTCAAATGACTATCTGGTCGTCGGCTAACAAAAACACGACGGATGTTCCATTCATCATATTCCTCATTGAAGCCTAGATGCTTTGGAATTGTTGGCTAGGACAGAAAAGAGAACCTACTAATTTCAATTCGAAAGTCGGTTGTTTAGGATTAATGAGGGAGAGGTTTAGTTAACCAGTGATAACAATGGTTGTAGTGAAACTTTTACTGTAAGACTTATTTTAACTCGAACTTTTGGATTACACATTCCTTTACATACATCAAGTGGTCCATCTCTGACAGGACCAGCTAAGCGGTGGAAAAATTCGCCATCTTCATCTACAAGCCCGGCAAACACCAACCGATTTCCTTAGGCGATCTTACCCTGAAAGAAACTATGTATCAAAAGGGCAAACCTCCCTCTGGTCCCCAAGGGCCGGAAACTGCCTGTGCTGAAACCCTGACGGCGAATCAATATGGAGTTCAAGAAATTCCGAGAAACAAATTTGGTTTACAAGCAACACACCACGCCACTGGAAACACGATTCTTCGTCGGCATGAGCCATCGAAATAATAAAGGAGCAAATTTTACGCTACCATCCTGTAGAGTGGCAAGCGAAAAAATCAACATGAGTGCAATTAACGAAAGAGCATTTGCTGTTCTAAAAGAGAGGATCATGTCACGGAATTTCGGATACCAAGCTCTTGTCTTTCCTTAACATGCTCTCCTCAAAAAAAAACACTTGTCACTTCTGCAGTCAACAAGTTGGGCAAAATCTCTGTCATTGCTACTTGAGAAGAGTAAAAACCTTAGCTATATGTTCAGCTACTAACCAGACTCGAGGACCTCTTCCATTGAGGGATCCCGAAAGGCTTAGCCGTACTGTGGTGAGTGCGCATAACGAGGACAGAGGCGGATTCCAGGGATAGTCCTTCTGTCCCTCGTGCGCGGAACTGACTTTTCCTCCTGGGTGCACACAGTCCTCTTCAGGACTGCATGTGTGGATGTGCTTGCATGTCATCGCATCGTCTCCGCACCGATCCGGTGGAAATATGCAATCAAGGAAGTGGAAGCAACACGGAAATCGATCCATAGTCGCCTCCGACAAATACGCTCTACATTCATCATCGAAGAAACCGGAAAGCCACCCATGAATACACATGTCCTCAACCTCGGTTTAATGCTAGGATACTTGTTTTCAGATATACAGCAGTAATTTTACATACCAAAGATAATTAATGACATTAGAAACTAAATACGAAATAAATCAGTACGAAACAGAACCATAATGATGCTGAGATATTTGCAAAACTCCGGACCGCAAGTGTCTGCGATGGAGAACAGTAGCTGAGAGATAGGCGAAACGAAGGACCCACATGGTGTGATGGTGAACACGTTAGCCCCGGAAAGTGTGATAGCGCGTTCGTTCCGAACCTCAGACACCTGCGGTCCGTTGTTTTGCAAATATTTCAGAATCATTACGATTGCATTTCACATAAGACCCTATCATGAAAAATGGTAATAGGCGGGAAATAAAAGTTAACATTGTGGTTTCAGTACGAAACATCTGAAACTTTCAAGTGGCAGCACTAACACTCCACAGCTTTGCGGACGAGACTATGACGTGAAATGAATGCACAGGCACGAAATAACAATCCAGTGGGTGAATCGGTAGGGTTCACAAGCGACATCGTCCGCTGGCTTCACGCCGGCCCAACGACACTCCTAATTCCACTGTAGTGCGCGTCACTTGTTTCATGAACAGCTGTAGAATGAAATTATGGTTTGATTTCGGAACTGAAATTCTTGTAAAGCTGTATTGGTTCTGTGTGGACATACATGTGTGCCTGTGCATATTTGTATATATATGTATGTATATATATATATGAGTATAAATATAAGGGACCATGTAGGTAAGGTCTCTACAAGTAGTAATAACAATTCCGAGTAATGACTGTATGTACATATACACTTGTGTATGTTTATATATGTACATCTATACACATATACACATGTACATATACATATGTATATATGTATGGATATAGGTGCGTACATACGTACGTTTCTTCATAATATATGTGTGTACCTATATCTGCACATACATTCGTGTATGTATATATGTGTGTATACCTGCGTAGATACCCATATAAATGTACATATACATATATATATGTACGTATTCATATATATGCATACATATATATATATATGTACATACTCTTGTCCTCAGTGTGCTTCGTCGTTATAGGCGGGCGTTTAGTTGTTTTTGGAAATGCTGTTCTTTTCTAAATAGGGAGCAGGTCTGCTTTTCAGAATGGCCGATGCAGTGCTTGTGGAAAATCTACAAAAGCAGCTGGATCGACTGATGAATCAATTATCCGATATTGAGGAGGAGAAGTTCGTGGGTGTTTTATTGACATATGAAGTGACCGTTCTAACCCATTGGTAGTTTTAACTCCCTCTAAGTTTTTTTTTTAAATTGAATTTGGGTCATATCGGGTTATCACCATATTGTTTAGGTTGATATTTGTTCATTTCCCGACTTAATTGACTTTTTCCAGGCCCAACATGGATACTCAAGAGTATGAAGAACTTAAATCGGAGACAATGGAGGAGCTAAAAGTAATTTCTTCGTTCATTTTGGTACTTCATTTGTTACGGTATGCAATGGGACGATGGTTTGGACAGATTTTTATCATTCCAGTTATAAAAGAGGTTATTTTTTTCATTGCTTTACATGGAGCGTAATTCTTGTTAGTTGCTCGTAATTTATTCATCAAGGTACTTGTTTTCGATGGTTATCTTTCTACGAAATGTGAATAGAGGCAAATGATGGATGCAGGACATAAGGAAGCTGGGGAGAACACTGGTTCATAATAAGCGAAGATTCTTTCATTATAAACACAAAAATTTATTGATGGGTGGGTTAGCGATTACAAGGAGGATGAGGTTCTTACATTTCTGATCCACATCTTGATATTATAATGTTAAGGAAGGAACTGGTTTGAGCGTAAACTTTTAGCTATTTTGTGACAACTAAGGGGGCCTGAATATAGTGTGGGATTCTAAAGCGTGACCATTTATTCTGAGCAAATTTTTCTAAGTGTTAGGTGAACCGGCAGTGTGAATTGATGTTTCAGCCATGAAAAAGTACAACCTAACAATAAAACTCCTTCAAGATGTAGTGTGGAGGTTACGTAGTCCACTGAAAAGCAAAGCATTCATATTGGAGTTGGCAGCGATGGAGAGGAGGATAAAGCGAAGCCGGAGTTTTTAGTGATACAGGCTAACAGGAAAGCGCTGGTTCGACTCCATTCCCTCCTCCTTCCTCCTCCTTCCTCCCTCTTGCCCCTATCCAGCACTCTCCACCATCCATGTGGAAAGCATTAGCACGCCTGTCCTCAAGATTTGAAGGCGAACGACTCGATCAGCTTTCTACGACATTCATAGGAAGACTAAATCCTCAAATAGCAGCGGAAACGATATTCGAAATGTTCGAAGACCTGTTCGAGATATCTTTCGGTTGGAAGGGAAATCGAAAGACTGTAGGATATGAATATAGTTGAGAAAGGTAGTCACGGTAGATTCTTCAACGGAGGAAATTTGAGCTTAATCTCGGCGACGCTGTGATCATCTGTTACTTATCACCTAGAAACATGTTTTGGTACCTTTAACTCTTTCATGATCCTGTCGTGGCCAAGAATTTTCTTAAACAACTTTACTTCTACAGTTTAAACTCCCTCACAACCCAGCTAATGTGAAGGTTTCGGGAATTTTTTGGTTAGAAGACAATAATAACTTTATAGTGTTACAACAACGAAGTCGTTTAGAAAATTATGACTAATACAAGAAAGTATGGATTAGTAAATCCAAAGGTAGTCGTTCAAATTGGAGTGCAGTTTAAGGTTGGGTTCTTTGGAGGTCATTATTCGAATTTCCAGGAAAATGGATATTAGATTTTTCACTATCAGATGAATTCATACACTGTTGAATGGATAGCAGATGCAATTTCGAGTGACGAGTTCCTCAACGGAACGTATGACTTCTTAGTCACCATTCACTGCTATCCTCCCAGCGGTTTATCGCCTCATCGTGGATGGGAGATGTTCCTGGGTGTCGTGCTGCGAATGTACAGCGGAGGGATTCATCTCCTCGGCAGGGTCTCCCAAACTGAGAAGGAGTCCTGCGTTTTCATCAGGAAACTAAGTTAAGTGTAAACCAATACCGTAACCCACCACCGTCCTGGTATCAAAGTAGTTGCTTGGTTGGAAATCTCCTGATGCACAAGCGTAGCGAGTGCCTGTGTCGGTGATGACCTAGGGCAGACTTTGGCCTGGTTGACTTCGGGACTCGAGGGAACCACAATAGCTAAACCAGCAAGACTCCGAAAAGTGGGAATTATGTTGGGTCCCGCACAACTGGTGATGACGGACCATCCAACTATCCAAGTATCCATTCACGGTCATCAGAAGAACTGAAATGTCCATTAGTCGTTGTTTGGTCAGCTTGAACGTCGTAACTGGGAGTCCTTTCTGTGGTTTTACATCCAAGTACGAATTCGTTGGTCGAATTTGCTTTGACGCGGAAACATCACCCGTTATTGAAAACAAGGCTTAGAGTTTCAAGAAGGAAGTCGAAATTATTTACCGGATCACCTAAGTATTAGGTTACTTGATATCCAGATGAAAACTGAGTCTGTACATATGCTGCCATTTAGTATGGAAAGTGAGTATGCTTCAGAAAGTTTATTTAAGGACCTCAGTAGATCTTTGGAAAAGATGACCGGTGGGAATATCACTTCGACAGACAATCTGACAGCTACCCGTATGGTAAGAATGGATAAGATGGCGCTATATTTCTTGTATCAATCTCTTACTTTACGTGTGTCTTTCGTTATGCTGTGTTCTTGCTGGTCATATTTCTTCGTAGATGTGTTAAACATTGTTTAGTTACCTATCACTAGGTCTGTTTTCGCCTGATTTTACTAATGTGTTAGTGCAGATATCTAGAACGTGAATGCAGTGCAAAATTAAAGATGGGTTTTCCACTTCCACTAGGGGCGGCGTGTGGCGCAGTGGTCGGAGGCGCCCTGCAATGCACACGGGATCGATCCTCGCGCCCCAGACTCACCAGGCCCTCCATCTCTCCGGAGTTGGAAGATTGCTACCAAACTTATTTTGAGAGGTTAGTAGCATTGGCTCGACACATCGGTAGAGTACCGCGAGTCACTGTAAAGGTCAAAATGCATTCAGTCACCTCCAACGATGCTTAGTGAAGTCGAATGCGTGACGCATCTATGAGGGATTGATCAACACCGAGAGCTTTATCCTTTATCCTTATCCACTTCCACTGACATTTAATTCTATCTTGCTATCGCTTTATCATTTCTTACAGGCCGTAAGAGCTGCTATCAGTCAAGCGTTACGAACCCCTGCAATATTGGGCTTATTCGCGAGAAAACAACCAATTGCATTGAGGCAGAGGCTGATATTGGTATATGGTTCCAATAATTTTTTGTTCTCCTCTAATTCGAAGTTTATAGGAAATATCTGTTTGTCTTCTAGTCTGGTGAAGGCTTCTGTCAAGCAGTATTATTTGAGTATGGTGAGAATCCAAGTAATCGTATTGGTTTAGTTAGACCACGATTTACGTATGCGCAAAGTGTCTGAAAACAAGTATGATGCGCAGAAGGTGGAAATACTAACAGCTTTGGTTAACTTGAAAGAGGAATTATTGGAAGATGAAAGGACGTTTCTGCGCCAAAAACAACTGAGAAGTTTACCACGGTTTGATCTGGAAGAAACTTCGGGGAATATCACTTGCCAGCGTAGTCTTCATTAAGTTTGTTACTTCACCTGCTCATATGTCACTTCCGAGATGAATGATGATGAAAGGTTTTGCATGATCTGAATAACTACCTGTTTTGTAATTTCTCACCCATTTTTGTCTTAGTCGGGCATGCTTGTAATTGTCCTTGGTAGTACTACAGAGGTTGATTCATGACTGAAAACGTGTGAAAAACCTATTTTTTATAAACAAGGGGAATGGTGAGGTATTTCAGAATTCCATTATGTCGTAACTTCTATTTCATCACGGATTTGACGTGCTTGAGCTATTTTTAAGTCGCAATGGTCCTGTCGTTGGATAATTGCTTGTCAAGTTCTTTCAAACAAACCTTTGCCATTTATAATAATTCTAGTGTATTCTTCCTTAGTTGAGATTTGTCTAAGAGATCTAAAAGGGTTATATTTCTTCTCGTTGTAGTTTTTACACAGTAAGCCATTACTACTCGTTAGTAAATGAAGGATAGTAGCTAGTATTCTGCTCCAGTTAAGACTGTTTCAATGATCTTCGTGGATTCTTCAGCATGTAATTTTTCTGGTGGTTCTGTTAAGGGCTATGTTTTCAGTTCCTCAACATGATGGACTAATTTGAATTTCACGAATTTTCATTGTACTTGTGTTGCATCAAAATGAACCTGTTTTTATATATACTATCTCTCTGTTTATCGGTTGCTATATGAAGCTCCTTTCTGATGTCTATACCTTGTAGGCGCTCCTGGCATGACAGAGTACGCCTGTCGCGTTTTTCCTTGTGGAACAGCGTTCTTTTCCAGTTTTTCTATTTATTGCCCAACCATAGGCCATGGGCATATGCTTCGCTAAGGAAAGTCATTATGCCGAGCAGTTTCACATTTCTATCCAGAAACTCACCATGCCTTCCAATGGTTTACGGCCTTATCTTGGATGGTTGGTATTCCTGGGTGTCGGGCTCCGATGAACAGCGGGAGGATTCATCGCCCCAGCAGAATCTAAGCTGAGAAGGAGTCTGGCGTTCCTATCAGGAAGCCCAGCTAAGAGTAAACTAATACCAGGATCTACCACCGTCCTGGTATCAAAGTCGCATGGTGGCAAATTTCCCTATGCTCCACAACGGCGGCGATTGCCCGTGGTGGTGAAGACCTAGCAAACTTTGGCTAGGTTGACCTCAGGACTCCGGGGAAACAATGACTAAACCAGCAAAACTCCAAAGAAATGGAAATTTTATTGGGGCTCGCACAAACAGTGAGGACGGGCCATTAAGGTATCCAAGTAACTCACCATCAATAGAAGCAACGCGAGAAATCACTACTGTTCTGGAAAAACCCTAGTCACTAAGTGGAAATCTCCCACCAGCAAGAAGCGCCGAGAACTCCGCGCACTCGTCACAAGGAGCTTCTTGGCACTATATCTCGGGAGCAGTGAGAAACCACTGCGAAACAGCATCGTACCACATAAGTGGGAAATTTGCTAGGGCAAGACGTCTCGTCGTGAAGACCGATAATTGAAGTATCGGCTGTCATGTAATTTATGTCCAATAAAAAAAAAACTATGGCGCTGAAAGCAAATGCGCACAAACTGTAAGCACTTAGTAATTCCCATGACCGACTTTCTGTTAACCTCGGCATTAATTGATAATTCAATGTTTTTCATCAATAAGCAGACACGAGGTTGTTAATATAGAATTTATTAGAACACAATTGCTGACGTTTCGGCGGTTTCGCCTTCTTCAGAGCCTGGAAAGGTCAAATTGAGATGCGATCTACTCAGCCAAACACTTTCATAACCCTAGCCCTGATAAATATCAAGTTTTATCTGCTAGGGTTATGAAAGTGTTTGGCTGAGTAGATCGCATCTCAATTTGACCTTTCCAGGCTCTGAAGAAGGCGAAACCGCCGAAACGTCAGCAATTGTGTTCTAATAAATTCTATATTAACAACCTCGTGTCTGCTTATTGATGAAAAACATTGTAAGCACTTAATTTGAAAAATATTCATCGTAAGCGAAATTGTTGGATTGGTCCAGGGTATATGGTAGTGAGTATGAAGCAGAGTGAGACAAAGTGTCTGGTTCATGTACATGATCTACCCAAACCGTGGTTGGCGTACTTCCACCTAGTCAAGAAGAGGATCTTCTACCATAATAGAAAGACCGGCGAATCGTTATGGGAGCCACCTGCAGAATTCCATTCGATGTATTGTGCAAGTATGTATAGTTTCTTTTTCGAAAATAAGTTTAACAGATCTATTTTTTTTGGATGATTAAGCTGTCGCGAGACTATTACGGAACCTTCATTCGGCGCCCACAGCCGGTCGTTCTGGGCATGTGGCACTTCGTCGCCGCATTGGGTGAAAGCTTGTTTGCTGTTCGAGCGAAGTGACCTCACTGCCCTTTTACACCGAATACTGGTTGAATGTTGACTATTGATTCTCCGATGATAGTGGTTTGTCTTTTTCCGGACAATCCATCCTGCAGCAGTGTGTACTCTTCTCACTTATAAACTAACACGTGGTTTGTAACAAACTTTATTCAGCCAACGTTTGAATGCCCTCGTCTTCTAAGCGGCGGTGATCCGAATCGATTGCCCATAGTCATTCTTGCTTGAGATATGAGCCTTCTAGTCGCATTGTCAAAATATCGTGGTCAAAAAACATCCTACAGCAGTCGATAAAGGAAACAGCTTCTAAAACATTGTTACGCTCTGTGCTAACTAGAACGGTAATTACTGCTGCAGGTGGGTCGATCGGAGAAAAAATGATTATCGGCGGGCAGTCAGTCAATGAACAACCGTCCTGTGTGAAAGGACGCTGCCGAATGTTAACTCGATCTAGCGTTGCTCCACTCCAGAATCTTCAACTTGGTGCGACGGTGGAGACACACATCGAGAGAACGAGCGGTAGTGGACGGTTGACTCGGATCAACAGGACTCCGAAGAATGCGAAGGCACCGAAGTGTTAGCCGAATAGAGGTTTCATACAAACTCGCATTAGCTCAGTTATCTAAGAAAATGCCGATTAGTCATTCCGAGGTTAAAAGAAAGTCGGTTTTCAGAAGTATTTAGCACATCTAGTCATCAATTTTTAAGGTGTCGGTGATTTGAATGAGAAGTTCAAGACAATGTGCTCTGCTGACTGTAGTGACTTGAATGAGTAAGTGTTTTTTCATATTTACTTCATAGCTTTGAAATCTCGTTTCATCCAAATTTTATAGGCCATTTCAGCCAAACATTGCTGGTTGTGTGGTGGTTTCAATTTACGTATAGATTTGAAGAAAACGAAGATGCATGTATTTAAAAAACCTCGGGAAGAAATTAAACTATTGGGACTAGGAGACATCTGAATTACTCTACATGTCCTCTTTTTTCGTAGACGTGCTTTTCCCGGTTTACAAGTTCCTGTTGGGAGAGTCCTGGAGCAGACTTTGAGCTGGTTAGCCTCGGGACTCCAGCGACCCTCAATGGCTAGACTAGGAAAACTCGGAAAAAGTGGAAATTTTGTTGGGGACCGCACAACTAGTGAGGACGGGCCATCCAAGTATCCGAGTGAGTATTGGGACAGTTTTATCCACAACGTGAAATAATCATCTGTCGTGTGTCAGCGTGGTTGATTCTAATAAAAATAGTCGATTCCAAAGGCGACTTCATTTGACCAATTGGTATATAAAAGCTATGCACTTCTTGGTGATGGTAGAAACCGGAGCGCGTGTAACGCAGTGGTCGGTGACGCCGTGCAATACACTTGGGACCGATCCTTGCGCCAGGGCTCACCAAGCCCTCCATCCCTCCAACGTCGGCAAATTACTACCAGACTTGTATGGGAGGATAGAATCATTGGCTCGATACATCTTTAAACCACCGCTAGTCATTGTGAAAGTCAGATATGCATCCAGTCACCTGAAACGATGCTGAATGAACTCCAATGCATGGCGCATCTCTCAGGGATTGATTAACGCCGAGAGCTTTGTCCTTTCTATGGTAGAAACTAACACTTGTTTTTAAAATGGGCTGGCTGACTGACTACTTCAAGAGCACGGTTTACAGGAATTTATAAAAAAAAGAATTAGGAAAGTAGGAATAATTACAGAATAAGGAATACAGGGGAGGAGGTTTTTCCGGAACTGTAGCAATGTCTGGCCACACCGTCAGTGTATTAAGAAAAGAAATTGAGACAATACATGCATGAGTTGAAACTGTAACATATTTATCACCTTAGTTTATGGAGCGCGTAAGTAAAGTGAAGGACTATCGTGTAACTGCTCTTTTTTAGAAAGAAATCCATTCCTTGGGCTACCCAGTTTTGTAATTTAGCACCGATCTAATGGACTGTTCGGAATGGGATCAAGCGGCAGGAAGTGTCACACCTGCTCCTGTAACGTTATGTTCGCCTCGGACTTCAACACTGGATGAATCTGAGGAAATGGACGTTTATTTTACTGAAGATTTTCGTCATATACGAAGGACTTCCTACGACCAAGACGTCATTGGTCCGGTACGTCACATAGCAAGACAATGGTAGCTGAAAGATAGAAGTTCTATTTATAGATCTTCCTGTGTATTTTGAGTGCTTAGTATCATTTCAACATGAAACATGACCTGATGATAGTGCTATTAAATGGCATATATACATTCTTATAACTGCAGTGATGCTGTTATATTTGCAAAACTCTGAAATGTAGATGTCTGCGGTGGGAATCGAACACGCTATTACGTTTTCGTGGGACTAATGCGTTCAGCACAACACCATTCGCGTACTTCGTTCCGCGTTTTTCTGATAATGTTGTAATTGCCATTTTTCGTTTTTATTTTAAGCGATCCGTCTTTCACATTTACTGTACGGATCCCAGAATTTCTGAATTCGATTCATTTCCTGACAACCATCCTAAATCGTACAATTTCACGACCCGGGATGAAATTCCTGGTGGTCCAGTGAACGGTTGAACCAACATCATGCTCGTGATGGTTGGCATCACTACCACTGCGCTACCCGCCCCCTAACAGCCACTTTATTGGTGGATATTAGTAAATTCTAAACTCAGTGCGTGTCTTCCAGTTCTGAAGCGATCCATATTGAAACGGCTGTCAAATTTCAGGATCTGAGAAGCGAGCAATCGTTCCCCAAGAATGAGACAACTCGAGAATGCATTGTATTTGACACGTGTGCATTGATTGCGGATCCGAACATACTTCATGACTGTATCGGAAGTAAGTTTATATTTGCAAAGTATAGCTGAGCATTGCTATTACATCTAGTCCTTTTTTCACATCGTCACTTGCTGTACCGGCGCACCGTGAAGGACGCTTGTAGCGCAGTGGACCGAAGCGCCCTCCAACACACTGGGGTCGATCCCCGCGCCCTAGGCCCATTAAGCCTTCCATCCCTCCTGGGTCGACAAATTAGTACCAGACTTGTCTGGGAGTATAGTAGCACTGACTCTATACATCGGTAGGCCATGGCGAGTCATTATATAGGCCAGATATGCATTCAGCAATCTCCAAACGATGTTTGATGAAGTCAAATGCATGTCGCATCCATAGAGGATTGATCAATGTCGAGAGCTTTTTATCGGCCCACCGTAATGTTATTTGGATACCAATTTTTTTGAATGATTTGTGCCGTTTTCGTAACTAGATTGGGTTCCATTGCGCCAATCGTCAAGCTGCAAAGAAATGATTACTTCTAGATTACCATTCTATCTTTTTGTTCAAGGAACTTAGGTTTGATGAAGAACAAAACCTCTTAGAACGTGTGCTCGTTGTTATTCCCTACCGAGTGCTTTATGAGTTGGATAGGTTGAAGAAGACTTCATCTATATCGTCATCGCCAATACAATTACCACAGGTATTGTTAGTAAATACGTGTGATCCAGTGTACATCTCCTTAACATTGAGTTCCAGAAGGCAAGTCGTGTAGTAAAAATGCTTTGCAATCTCAGAGGATCATCACTGATTTATTGGGAGAGCTCAGCTGAGGTATTTAATATTTCCTGTTCGGTATTCTCAATAGAATTCATCGTATGAAAAGTGAATGAATACTGCATAGGAAAGAGGGATCCCATACGTTGTTTTGCAGCAACAATGGGCACGTAGAATGAGGGGTTACAGTGGGCACTGCGCATTGATTCAATGCACCTACTTTCCGCCTACTTCTTTCGTCGAATAGTTTTTCTTTGAATAATACACTTCACATTCGATTGATAGCTTTCCTATCATATATAATGTGCGTGGCTTAGTTGCCGAGAAATTGTCCTACATTTTATAATTTACAAAAGGAAATTCTCCGGCAAAGTTTCTTTAAAGAATTAAGCAGATTACTACTGACGAAATGAGCACTAACGCATTTCTACTATAGTGATCTTTCGGTGTTGCAGAAATTTGAATAGTAATCGTGAATCATTTCCACGATCGCCTTTCTGTAAGCTGTCACTGGTCCATCTTGGTGTTGGAGTGCAATCATCTTGTTTTTGTAATTGGTGAATTTTCGGTGGGGTTTGCGAATGTTTTTCCCAGGCTCCGCAGCATTGGCCATCTCCATGGATAGCTTTGGAAATTTGAATTTTATTTCTTTCATCGTGAATTTCAACTTCTTGGAAGCTTCAACTACAAAACCTTTAGAGACAAAAGGGTATTTCGTAAAAACTGCATACTTTACAGCAATAGAGCAAAGCTTACTTTGTAAGATTGCCAGGTTTTTAGGCTCTTAAGTGATCTAGTTTTTAAAAATTATTGGCACTTGTTGAAAAATCATCTTTCACGCCAACTGCATCTCTAAACCATAATGGACCTACTAATGGTTTTAGCTTATCACCTATAGTTTTTCGATAACTAAAGTATTTGAACAAGTTAGAACGTCATGCATTCGGTTTCGTTAAGGATGATAGAGGTTGTTGAATACATATATGGCCTACGATCGCCTTTCTGGAAGCTGCCACTGGAAAATGGCTTGCGACTCGCGATTTCGAACAAGCGGTCGATCCAGTGTGCACTGAGGATCACGTTTTACCACAGCGCTACAGACGCTCTCAGATTGTCCCATATGTGTTGTTATCTCCGCGTCTTAGATGCAATTTACTTTATTTACATAGGTTGTATGCTTTTAATGACCATTACTGAAATAGTACTTGAATACTTGGACGGCCCGTCCTCACTAGCTGTGCAGCTCCCAGCGTATTCTCCATTTTTCGGTGTTCTGCTGGTTTAGCGATTGTGTTTCTCCGGAGTCCCTAGGTCAGTCTGACCAAAGTTTGCCCCAGGTCGTCACCATTACAGGCAGCCGCCGCCCTTGTGGATTAGGGGTAGATTTGCCACCATGTAACTGATTAGATACCAGAACGATGGTGGATCGTGGTATTCATTTACTCTTAGCTGGTCTTCCTGATAAAAACGTCGGACTCTCATCCCCTTCTAGAGGTATGCATCCTTGAATCTCAACATAAAATCTAAATTTCTAATACCTTACCAGTCTCTTTCAAAACACGACTAGTTGACTTTGTTCTGCTGATTTACCGATTGTCTTCTTTTTGAGCTTCTTGATAAATGCTTTGGGAGGCCTTTTCTACTCTCCCTGGACTCGTCGGCATAGTGGTTTCTGTTCTGAATTTAACTTTCAGTCGAGGAGGTATTCGTGATCATATGCGTTTTCCTCCTTCTAACAAATCGTCTGTGAACTTCACCACTGTAACAGGGCATGAAGAGCACCGACTCGATGGTCAGGACTTTTCACGAAGATGAGAAATTTGGACCTCAGCTAGTCAGTCGTAGAGCTAACGGAAGCCGGTGGGCTACTCTTACAACAGGAATAAGTGAAAATTTAACTAGAGCTCCCCTCGACTCACTCGACGATCAACATGGGAACTTGTGATCCAGGTAATACAAGGTTAGCCAAATCTCCGAAAAACAGCTAGCTCTGTAAGGATCTGCCGGTATACGCCATACTTCTATATTTGTCAGCTTTGTTGCAAATTTTGAACCACTCTAAGCGGTCACTCTTATGAGGAATAATGTACTACCGGAATAGGACTCTTCTTTCGTACGGCATGACGGCTCGTTGATATACAATTTTTTGTCAAACTTGTGCAATTCGTTCTGATAAGTTCGACAAGTGGACTAATCTTATCCGACTTTTCGCCTTCATCACGGGTTCCATTTTCTGCAGAATAGTAAATCAATAGCTTTTTCAAATTTAGCCCTTGCGACAATACTCAGTTCAGTTGAACTCTTTTCACATTGCCGAACTTACCTGTTGTTGGTTATACTTACTGTACCTTCTTTGATGCGTATCTGTTGGTCTTGTACACCACCATTGCTCAAATACCAACCTTAAATTGTTCATAAAAATATACAGGGTGTGTGCATACACAGTTTTTCATTTACACTACGCTGACTTTCACTGAAGGTCCAGGTGTCGCAGGACATCAACAGGTGTGAGTACTCACTCCTGATATCATCTTCTTCCTCATCCTTCTGTTTAGTTTCTCTAGACTATTCGACGGAAAGCATAAGAGGTTTCACGTTGTCCTCATTATCTTCATATTTTTATTCACTAACTAAGAATAGTCAATGAAAAATAAAGCTCAGTCGGCCCTTGGCAAAGACGGCTGAAGCCTGTAAAATCCAATCGTTGACCAATAAATGATTGTCCCTTACATTTTAATCGTATTTTGGTTAGGTAGACGATAGACGACTTCTTTTCCTCGCAAAGAACAAATGAAAACTTTCCAGAACGTACGAAAAAAAATACATGTAGATACAAGGACGTGAGGGTAAGTTCAAGATAGAAAAGAAGGTAGGAAGGATTAAAAAAAAGATTTTACAAAGCTGAAGTAAAGAGCGTAAAACACAAAAAAGTGGTGAGTAGCCATTTTCATAGGCCACTATGAATGTAAGAAGACTATCGTACATCGTTTGTGCTTGAATATTTCAGTCCTACGAGGAAGTTGATGGATTCGTGGCGAGTTCCTCGGAAGATATAAATGATGACTATGTGTTAAAGTGCGCTTACCGTATAAAATCGATGCGTAAGTATAGAAAATCAGTGTTGTCATTAAACATTACAGCTATCCGTACCCATAACACAAAATTGGTAGAGAAGGTTCTCGAGTCTTTAGAAATGAGGCATTTATAGCTTATACATTGTACTACACATAAGTGATTATGGTCGTAAGAGACCTAAAGAACTAGGCCCACTTAGGACAACTAGACAAGCAGTAGTATTAGATTTCATGAATTGAGTTCGTAGTCTTAATATAATCTCACCGGCTTCTATGTTTTAGTAGTTTAAATGTTTAAATAATATTCGGGCTAGTTTTGAAGACGGATTTAGGTTTACTCCCCGGAACTACTGCTGGGTAGGGTTATTCGTCACAACTGAAAGAAAGGGAATTAATGAAATTATATGGTTAGGCGATTTATGTGTACTTCATATTTGTAAAGTAGGAAGGTATGGAGACTATGCTTCATAATTAACAAGTTCACAGTCGTGTAGATGTTATAGTGGATTCACGAGGTGAGAATTGGGATACGGTATTTGTCACCAACGACCAACTACTGTCACTCAAAGCGCATGCGAGCGGCATTCCATGCATAAATGTAAAAGTGAGTACAATCTTTCCAACGCTGATTCATTGTTTGATTTTTATGCTCATCGATAGGTCTTGAGTATATACGATTGTTTTTAAATAGCTGTTTCTTTGGTTCAGGAAGCAAAAGAAATTTTGAAGAACAAAGACTGCTCACCTTCTACTACGTTATGTCAGGCTAACTTTGCCGTGCCTACTCGAAACACTAAGTGGGTGATGCCATAGAAATACCACTTTGTTTATGTCTTCTAGGCTTCAAAATTCCCCTCCGATCGATTCACCTCCCACTGGCACATCGATTGTTAGAATCATGTGAATGGTTTTAAATCTTAGTACATATCAGCAATACTCAGCGTTTTCCTGCATCATTGACTATAATTCTTTAACACATACAGTGAGTTATATCAAATCACATCTTACTGAGACTGACTCATGTTTGGGGTCTTTTTGTTACAGTTTTTATATTCAATCGATAGCTTACCCAACATTGTCGGCCGGCCATCGGAAGAGAATACTGCCAGACCTATTACAGACCTTTACAGACCAGACCTTTACAAAAAAACGTCCTGAACCGCCTTTATTCGACAAATTACAGAGAGTATCATTGCTCATGAGGGTATGAAATAGATGTTGGCACAACTGTCACAGGTGAGGAGGTGGTTACTTGATGTTCCTGCCTAGCGGTAGGAAGAACCATTTTGATCTGCATGAGTCTGACTCACAGCAAGTGTAGCCACACAAAATTACATCTTCTGGAAAAATTTCTTTCCAGCTTCTATCCATACATATATTTAAAAAAAGACTAGTTCCATAAAATTACTAGGAAAGGCGCGCAATCGGTACACATGACGTTTGTTTTAAGCAGAAATTAAAGCAACAATAAATAAATGGAACCACTATGGTGCTGAGATATTTGAAAAAACTAGGACTAGCTGAGAGAAAAGCAAAGCAAAGGCCTCAGTGGTGCGGTGCGTAACACGTGACCCACCGGAAACGGTAATAGTGGGTTCGATCTCCACCGCAGACACTTGCGGTCCTGAGTTTTGCAAGTATCTCAGCATCATGATGGTTGTATGCCACATCTTACCTTGCCGTGAAAGATTAATAGTAAGCAGCAGATAAAAAGTTAGCGTGAAGCAACAATATTTAGAGTTTTGGCATCAACTTTGAGGATGAAGCCGCATATTGCTGTGGAAAAAAAATCTAGTCGACCCACCGATAGGCCTCCAATCACAAAACGACATGAAGAGAAATGGATGATTTTGGATAATTTGGCTAAAAGGAACCCTCTTGCGACGTTCTCGCAGATTTGGAAATTGCTCGTGAATGCATTGAGGAAGAGGTCTGTGATTTCATATTTCTGTCATTAGAAGCTGAACGTTGAGAAGTAAGTAATTTCTATGCACAAAGTTGTTACTTAGGAGCCAAACTTGTCCTGATAAAAGCAAAACTGATGCCAACCGCTTGCGAGAATGTGCTTATATGTAAGTAATCAACTCTTCAGGGTCAGCAATTCTATTTTCAGTTTCTGTCGTGCATCTCACACCACGTAAATCCTGTTTTCAGTTTCTGTCGTAACCAAACTGAAGAGAATCTCTCCCTTCTTGCTCGTATGACGTGTTGGCTCTATTCGTACTACTTCCCTCAACGAACTGAAAGCGGAAATACGAATTACAAGGTTGACACGGTTTTTTTTTCCAATCGCTTGAAAATCTTTTTTACTTTTTAGGCACTGATGAGGAATGGACTACACAAAGAATTATGCTGTTCATCTTGTAAGTCTCGGAAGTTAATGAAAGAGCTCCGTGAGTTTAGTACCAACTACAAGCATGAACGAACCTAAATACACGATGGAACATCTGCAAGTCATGGAAGTACTTTAAGATCTTAGCTTCGAGGCAACAGGACCTCTGTGATATGTGTTTAACGAAATCCTATTTGTACGTGTAAATACATATATATATATATATATGTATATCTATTCAATGTTGTAATGCTTCGCTATCAGTTCAGTGTGGCACAGTGGTCACAAGTGACTCCACCCCTTCGTGGCTAGCAAATTGGCACCTGACTTATCTGAGAGAAAACACTCCATGTAGTCAGGAAAATTATTGCATGAACTGCAAGTGCATTCTGTCATCTGTATGATATTTAGTGAAAAGATGTGCACAGTCGCAATTGGGAGGGACATCATGGTGAGACCAAAGGTACACCAACAGCTATTGCTAATGGTGGTAGAAACGTAACGGGAAAGAGAGAAGAGGATGACTAAAATTTCATTGAGCAGAAAGATCATAGGTAATGCTGCAGAATTGGAGTGCGATCCAGATAGTTCACAAAATGAAGGGACCTCAGCCAAATTCTGATTCACCGTTAATCCGATGGTACTCCTGCATGCATTTATGTCGCGTAGGAGGGACTATACTCTCCAAAATTGTAGTGAGGATCTCTACAGATGGTCGAGAAATCACATAGACTGTATGTCTGTCTCATTTTTCATAATCTCTAGATGATTCTGTGAACGATAGGGCTAAGCGAACACCCTGTGCTAGGTGCCCGAACACTTATTTAGGAGTGGGCTGCGCGTGTTAACACCGTCACAAAAAAAAACAGTTCAAGAAGGAAATGTGTTGCAGCCATAGGAATATACATGCTTGAATCGAGCACTCGCACCAACTTTGTTACTTCATGATTTCCTTTACAATAATCTTTAACAGTTCAGATAAAATAAGAATGGACGCATGATGCAATTGTTAACTTCTGATAATTCAATTTGCAAGTTAAAACACACTGGTGCCAATCGATAACAGCATTCAAATCTTGTTAAATGCAACGATGTCGACTGACTGGACCTGAAATATTCTTCTAGAACAACCTCGACTAATAGTTGAATATTCAAGCGCTTACATGGCTTTCAAATTCCCCTGTGATTTTTTCCACAAGGTCATCCACCGAAACTTTATCATCTTCGATCACGGAGATGATTTGCAGTTTTTTAATGCCTGAAACTTTCGAAGAATATTAAGTGCCTTGGACGTGACAGCATAATTCACCATATCCGACGGGGATAAATTTCGATCCTCCCCAAACAAGTCCATCCATCTCAATTCCACGAACGAGACTTTCCATTTCTTCGAGGTTTGTCTCATCATCCCAAGGTTTCACATCCAAAATAACGGACGACTTTGCAATTGGTCCAGACTTAAAGTCGTGACAGTAGTTGGAAACATTTTTGATTTGAAGAGATAATACAATAAAGCACGTTATAAAACAAAAGTAACTAATAATCACAACATAAACTTGAGTTGTCCACTGGGTTTAAGTACTACCTTTTTCGACTTCTTCTCATGGTAGGCCTTCAGTCTTTCGTCAACAATCTTCGCCTTCTCGGGATTCTCATCATCTGAGCCAAAAAGATCAAAATCTTCATCGCCAGAATTTTCTTTCACAGCAGAGTCATCAATGTGTCCTTCCTAAAACACTACTGCTCACAAGACAAGACAAAACAGATTTCCTCCCAGAACCAAAATATTTGCCATATTTCAACTAATTTATGTTAAAAACTTAGCAAGCTGTATGCAAACAAAGCATCACCTTCGCAGGGATCACCTGCTTTCGGGCAAATTTTTCGATAGCGTCACGAAGCTCCGCCAACTCTTTCCTAATTTCCTCATTTTCTTTCCTTAGCGCTTTTATCTCTTGATGTAGGCTATCTAAAGGTACAACCTTTCACTTTACATATGTGTATTCGCACCGAATGTATTTTTATTTCCGAAGGGTAGGGTCAATGAGTACAAGTGAAACAAAACGAAAACAAGAAAATCCCATCCATACTAAAAGCAAACCCATTAACTATAAAAAATTATCCCGTTTACAGGGTCAAACAAAACTTCAAAATTGTGACGCCTAATGAGGGTCACTTCTTAAAATTTCGTCTTCGTTCTGTACAAGTTTCGACACTACTTTATTCATTCTACGCTTAATTTAGAGATTTGAAAAAAAAAGAATGGGATCCATGACAAATTTCTTAGTGCAAAGGTAGCTGCGAAACAATAAGCTTGCTACAATTACCATCAAATACAATTGCATGAGACGGGCTTGCTTCTGTTAACACCTTCATCACTATGTCCTTAGCGTATTGAATCGCGACTGACAAGTCACCTTTGGGCATTACGCGCATGTCGCCTTTAGGAATGAGTTCCTTTCCTGAAAACTGATCCGTAGAAATTGATCATACACACTTAAGTTCGTTAATTTGTGGTATTTTATATTACGTATATGCATATATACGTACTATGCAGTACTCACCACGTGCATGTTTGTGACCATGTTCACGACAGCCACCCTTTCCACCTTCGGAACCGTGCTTTCGGGGATGGCCTCTTGACGTACAAGGCGAGACGTTGGTGTACACTTGCCGTCCACCGAAATACACTTCGTCAGCGGCACGCACAGCGAGGTTTGAATCCAGAAATGTGCATTTCTCCGAAAGAAGACAGTCAACACCTGCCATTTAGAGGTACTATACCCGAGCTGGGAATTTGACAACCTAAAAGTTTAACCAAAGTGAACGTAAAAGAAATGTTTGCGCCATACAGGTACTCCCTGCAAAAGGAAGCACAGTTCCAGAAAGAAAAACTGATTGTCACAGAAATCAGCTGCCATTGATACGAATGATAAAAAAAAATAAAGCTCTCGGTGTTGATCAATCCCTGAGGGATGCGCCATGCATTCGACTTCACTAAGCATCGTTTAGACGTGGTTGAATGCATGACTGGTCTTTACAATGACTCGCAGTGGACTACCGATGTATCGAGCCAGTGCTGCTACCCTCCCAGACAGGTCTGGTACCAGTTCGCGGACCCCGGAGGGATGGAAGGCTTGGTGAGCCCAGGCGCGGGGATCGGTCCCATGTGTATCGCTGGGCGCCTCCGACCACTGCGCCACACGCGTCCTTCCACCATAAATATGAATGAATGCATATTCCAAATGAGTGATAAAGGGATGAATATTATCCATAGATAGTAAGCAAACTTAAAAAAAAACTTGGACATGACATAGCTTAACTGATTGAAACGTGTGGCAAAGACTAAGTACCCCAGTGGAAGGTACGTAAAAAAAAACGGCTCTGAAGGCCTTACTGTCGAGACGTCAGCTTTTAGCAGAATAAAGAATAAAATGACACTTCGTGTTTGCTCAACAAGAATATCGAGAACTGTTTGATCAATGCCGAGGTTAATAGAAAGTTGGTCGTGGGAATTAGTAAACAGTACGGAGACCACAAACTCTAGGCCATATCTGGGAAGAAATGCAGTGTGGTTTTTATGTCATTGCATACTGTGGTTACGAAATTTCCAATGTTTTGTTCGAAATTGCGTACTGCACAGAATACCGTGTGGAAAAGAAAATTGAATCATGAAATCTTTATGATTTGCTAGTGAGGGTAATGACGAATATTTAGGGAAGATGTAATATACTTTGTTCACAGGAACACGAATTTTAAGGAATTATGCCAGAGAAATATTCCTACTCGTTTACAGTAACACACACATACTCATACAGGCACGTGTACAAGCGTGCTAGTGAGATTTGGGGAATGAAAGTTAAACTAGCATAGTTTGGCGTTGATGGTCCCATTTTTCTAGAAGAAAGGTCGCTAGAGATTATAAACGGTAAAAATGCATAGCGTTCTGCGTTGATTAGTCCTTGAAGGTCTTCTTTTTCTGGAAGAACGAAGTTCGTAAGAGATCACTTAGATACTTGGATATTTGAGTGGCCCGTCTACACTTGTTGTGCAGCCCCAGCATAATTTCCTTTGTTTCAGAGTTTTGCTGGTCTAGCCACTGTGGTTCCCTGGAATCCCGAGGGAGCCCAGCCAAAGCCTTCCTCAGGTCGTCACCACCACAGGCAGTAGCCGAACTTGTGGATCAGAGGGAGGTTTGCCACTATGCGACCAGTATGATACCACGATGGCGGTAGATCTTGGTATGGCTCTTAGCTGGGCTTCCTGATGGAAACGTCGGACTTCTTCTCAGCTTGCGAGACCAAACTAGGGGACGAATCCCCACTGTACATCGCACCCGGACACCCAGGAATACCTCTGAGTAGGAAGACCGAGCGAAGGATTCGTTGTCGAAAAGACAGTTCTTTTGGATCCACATTGTGGTGAAAACATGGATACGCCCTTGCAAGGCTAAGTCAGGACAATAGGGAGGATCAAACAGCACAAACAACAATAGCCCAGCCTCAGTGTCCCGCACACTGGGTGCTCCCGTCTATGACGTCAGGCGGTGAGACGATCGGTGAGAGGCCAGAAAATCTCGGGTTACGCAGCACGTCACTGGAACCGGATTTGACAGAACACACGAACGACGCGCCATGTAGATTGTTTCTTACACTGCACGTATAATGCCAGAACACTCTCCACAGACGCCGATCTTCATGCCCTTCTTGTAGCAGCAGATCGCATTAATTTTTATGTGGTCGTACTACGAGAAACAAAAATCAAGAAGACCGACATAGGTCAACTAAACAAATTCTTGTCATCCACTGAGAAAAAGTCCCGCCACGAAATGTCGGCGTTGGCTTTGTCGTGTGCGCGTCCATTTTTCGTCTCGTGGACTCGTATGAGATCCTTTCCCCTCGCTTGGCCGTCTTCCGTCTTCAACTGACGCATCATAAGAGGATCATAATCATCAATTGCTACTCACCGAACGATGCTGACGAGTACGAATTCGATGCGTTCTACTACTGGTTAGAGGAAGTTATCTGCAATGATAAAGCGTGTCATAAATTTGTTGTTGGAGACTTCAACGCCAGAATAGGTCAGGGCAGCGAGAGCGAATACAGGATCGGAAATTTGGAATCAGGTGAAAGAAACGAGAATGGAAAGCGTCTCGCAGGACTCCTGTCTGCAGCACGTCTATTCCACATGGAAACTCCTTTTTCCAGAAGAAGGAAAGCCGCCGCTGGACATGGGAGTCCCCTAACTGCACGACTTATGCGGAGATAGACTATATTCTAAAAAACAGAAGATGGTATCTACTTGATACATTGATAGTCCCGTCATTTTGTACTTGTTCCGATTACCGCCTTCTTCGCGCGAAGATTCGATTCAGTCGCAAGTCGGAAAAGAATTCATGTCATCGACCACAAGGAAAAAGTAAAGACTACGAGTTGCTTGTCGAAGGACTGAAAGGGTGTACCGAATTTGCCTCAGATCCACAAGCAAGAAGATCGGATGGTATTTTCATTACCATTAATGAGTTGCTCGAAAAGAGAAGGAAACTGAAGCTTGATCCAACTACAGCGCGTTTAACAAGGCTAGTAATAAATGCCACCTGCAGAAGAGCTTTACAGCAAGAACTACATCGGTACAGGCAGGAGAAAATACTGGTAGCAGCGGAGAAAAAAGTATTTTGAAAAAATGTCGCTGGGACTTGTATGATTATAATGTTTCGTTGCCAGCCCTGATGAACGAAGATGGTATTGTCAAAACTCCCCACCATGATATGGAATTAATAACGGGAACGTTCCAAGTCAACATTTTCTGTTCCACGATCACCGTCGCGGACCATAATATTCCTGCTGGTGAAAAACCACCTGGAATTCTTCTGTCGGAGGTTTGAGTTGCGATAGCAAGCATGAAAAGAGGCAGAGCTCAAGGCCCAATGATGTCACTGCCGGCTTCCTTAGAGCTGGAAGCCAAAATTTACATGTACTTCTCGTAAACCATATGAGAGCCTAACTTCAACAGGAAAAAAGCTGAGACCAGTGGAGGACGGTCATCCTGCCTAAGAAAGGTGAGCGAAGGTATCTTTGTAACTAACGTGCGATATGCTTGTTGGATGTACTCTACAAGCTCTCCACGAAGATTGCCCTCTCGCTCATATGAAAGACTTTGGATGAGGCGCAACCAGTGGAGTAAGCAGAATTTCGACAAAGATTTCGCTGTATGAACCACATCCAAATTGTGTCAAGGCTCATTAAAGTTTGTCGGAAATACCACCTGCCCCTAATCCTAACCTTTATTATGGGGAAGCGGGAAGTATTATCAGACTACCCATAAACTGGAAGAATACTCAGTTCATGAAAAACCCATGGTGCGAAGCCGAACAAACTATGAAAAAGCGTTTGACAGAGTCGGAACGAATGTGACCCCATCACCGCTCGTTTGCCAAGGAGTGGACCCCGCCTACATAAGAACTCTGTCTGACTGTTCTCGGAACTGTACTACGAAAATACAGCTTTTCCATGGACCTCCTATACCCATAGGAAAAGGGCTTGACAATGCGACACAATATCGCCAAAGCGATTTAGTGTCACATTGCAGTACATAATGAAGTCATTCGATTGGAATGAGAAAGCTACACGTATTGGTGGAAAATCCCTATAAAACCTACGTTTCGTCGACGACATCGCCATCTTCTCAAGGAGCACCAGCGAAGCAGAGACGATGATCAATGAGTTCAACGAAGTATTATCAGATAAATCTTCGGATTTTTGCTGAGCAAAAAAAAAATTATTCTTTATTCACGAATAAGCTGACGTTTCGGCGGATTTCGTCTTCCTCAGAGCCTGGAAAGGTCAAGTTGATAGCAATTTATTCGGCCAGACACCTCCATAACCAAACAAAGAAACCCTAAACCAAGATTTCAATCACACTGAACATAGCTTTGCACACTCACTGCTTTCTATTCCACTAAGTATATCGCGTGAAGACCAACCGCACAGAAATCACATGGAAGTATAATGTGCTCCTCCCATCAGAATAACAGTCTTATATACTGCCCTATATCACGCGTGATAATGAGGCATTCTTCCCTGCGGTTCATTTTCGGATTTCTGGAATTAATCCAGAACGCCTCGAGAGTTTTTCGCGCCTGTGTTCTTGATTCGTGTGCGAGGATCGTGACACATACTTCAAAGTCCTCTCCGCTATGTCTCTGGGTCTTGTACGTGCCTAGCGGGGTATTTGGTCTTTGTTTGCCGGCTAGGTGTTCTTTTATGCGGACACAGAGGGGTCTACCCGTTTCTCCAATGTATTCGTCTCCGCACGTCTTACAGGAGATCAGATAAACTCCAACCGAGCTCATGCAATCACCGTCTCTACCACTGGGGCAAATTATGCAATTTTGAGTTGCACGTAGACGGTCATATAGGCGGTTACGAAATAGCTGGCGCTTAAGATTACTCGGTGGAATTTCAACTACGCTTACCGAATTCTTTAAGCCCTCCCTTCTTAAGCAGCGTTTTATAGCTGTACTTGCATCATTTGAGCTGAAGGGTAGGATAAACGGGACCCTTCTATCGCTAGAGTTGTCGTTTGGAGGCCTACGATTTCCTCTACACCTATCCTGTGCTACAGTTTCGTAGCCATTAGAAATGGCTATTTGCCGTGCCAAGTCCGGGACTCCTCTCTCTGCTCTCTTCCCGTGCATACGTTGGTTGCTGTTCGAAACATGTTTCTTATAAGCGACCTCTTTGTGTGAGAGGGGTGAGAGGAGAGGTAATGAACCAAGATGTTTTTACTATTTGGCTTTCGGTACCACTTTGTAATGTAGCCATTTTCTAATAGGTGAATTTGGACGTTCAGAAATGGCAGCCATTTTTCTTTCGGTTTCTCTCGAGTGAACTTGATATACTCTGACTGTGCATTTAACAACTCGAAACATTTGTCCATTTCCTCTTGTGTTGAGCAAAGGACAAAGCAGTGGTCTACATATCTACAGTAGAGTAGCGGCCCGAGATCACTTACCGGTGCTTCCACCTTAGACATAAATGCAACGGCAAGGCTTGGAGCCAGTCGCTGTCCCATTGCCAACCCTCTTATTGGAGCGTAGTACCCTGCGGATCATCTGAAGATTGAGCAGCTCAAGCATTCTTTTAAGAGTGCCATCAAGTGCTCTATCTTGAAGCCATACATGTTTATTTCTCCTTCGTGTTGTGTAAGGAGTTCGAATATGGCTTGCATTGCGGAGTCATTCGACACGTTTGTATAAAGGGCGGTAACATCGAAGGACTCCATCACGTACGCGCTGATGGGCTGCGCAGTACGTAGACGATCCAGAAACATCTGGGTATTCGTAAGATGGGCTGGAATGTGTTTCAGCAACTGGTTAAATATTAGGGTTAAAAACCATGTTTTCCTGTCCGTTGGCCCGTCTACGCAGCTAATGATAGGTCTAACCTTAAATAGTGATGGATCGTTAGACGCAAGATCATCGCTGGTTACTAACTTATGAGTTTTTATAAGCAAGTACAAGACGGGGCATGTTGGTAAGTCAACTTTTAGTTGAGAGATAACTGATGGCTTTAAACCAGCAGCCCTTGCCAATTTGGCCCATTCGTGTATATTCGTGTATTCGTGTATATATAGGGCAGTATACAAGACTGTTATCTGATGGGAGGGGCACATTATACCACCATGTGATTTCTGTGCGGTTGGTCTTCACGCGACATACTTAGTGGAAACCTCATAGAAAGCGGTGAGTGTGCAAAGCTGTGTTCAAAGTGATTGAAATCTTGGTTTGGGGTTTCTTTGTTTGGTTATGGAGGCATCTGGACGAGTGAGTTGCTATCAACTTGACCTTTCCAGGCTCTGAGGAAGGCAAAATCCGCCGAAACGTCAGCTTAATCGTGAACAAAGAATAATAACACCTCGCGTTTGCTCAACAAAAATACAAAGAATTACTTGATCAATGCCGAGGTTAATAGAAAGTCGCTCGTGGGAGTATTATCAGACTACCCATAAACTGGAAGAATACCCAGTTCATGAGAAACCCATGGTGCGAAGGCGAACAAGTCGAAACGTACGGTTATGATTACAGAGGTATCATCCTCGTAGGTGTATCTCGGACTGTCATCTAATTCAGAAGAATGGGCAGCGTGATCCGCTCTTTCTTCTACCTATTGTTTGATATCCACTCATTCCATACAACGCTAATCACAGCAATTGCAAATTAGAAAATAATGAATTGGCTCATGGGAAACAATGCTTCACAACGGATTCGACGCCAGTTCTTCGACAATACTCGACAAATCTTCGATGATTAGTGTAGTGCAGGAGCTGAGACTTGATTGATTTATAGAAGAGACTTTATTCTGTCCTTCTATAAGTTCCTAAGGTGCGAGATCGTAAAGAGAATAAATAGTAAATAAAACGTATTGGTTGTAAGCGTTGCTAGATATAAAGGATAAAAAAAATAAAGCTCTCGGTGTTGATCAATCCCTGAGGGATGCGCCATGCATTCGACTTCATTAAGCATCGTTTGGAAGTGATTGAATGCATATCTATCCTTCACAATGATTAGCGGTGGCCCACCGATGTATCGAGTTAGTGCTGCTATCCTCCCAGATAAGTCTGGTACCAATTTGCCGACCCCCGAGGGATGGAGCGCTTGGTGAGCTTGGGCGCGGGGATCGACCCCATGTGCATGTTGAAGGGCACCTCCGACCACTGCTCCACACGCGCCCTGTTAGATAAAATTCTGGCCTACTAAAAAACGCAAAAAATATGGAAAACGAATAAAAAAAAACGCAAAAAAAACATAAAAACATCGAAAAAACGAAACGGAAATGGAAACGCATCGATGAATGCCTAGCTCGTTCGCAGACATTTCTTTTGGTAACTACTACACAATTATTTCACCATTGTGATCGAAGCTGTCGATCGTGGGAAGGAAATCGAAGAAATTCGAAATGTGAAAAGTTTCCCTTAAAGTAGTTACTATTAGGATAGGAGAAAACACCATTGTAGGTACTTGAGCTTGTATGTAAAGAATGATATTTTTATGTAGGGTAAAGAAATTGCATGTATAGATATCTACATTATTGTAGATTGTCCCTAAAATGTTTATGAGAACATTTTTCAACACATCAGACATGTCTTAACCTTTTAATTTACTGCCTACTCTTTTTAATGGCAGGGTATATTGCGAAATATAATTTCAATGAAGAGGTGTCTGCGGTAGGGAACGAACACGCTATTGTCCTTTTCGGGGAGTAACGCGTTCACCACCACATCAGCAATCACCTGTCAGCGGAATGATGGTAAAAAAAAGATCGATAGAACTATCTGAGAGACAGACGGAACGAAGGATCCGCATAGTGTGGCGGTGAACTCGTTACTCCCTAGAAAGGATAATAGCGTGTTCGCTCCCTACCGCAGACCCCTGCGGTCCGGAGTTTTGCAAATATCTCAGCTTCATTGAAGTTACATAAGGCATGGTTGTCGTAGAAAAACTGCATAGCTGTTTATGGCTGTGGTTGCAGTAAACGAACTCTGTTGAACCACATTGATACATGCATACTCTGCGAACATCTAGCTACTCTAAAGAAATATACTCGATGATTTATCGTCTCATCCTAGCGAAGAGCTTTCCCAAAGTGCATAATCCTAGGCTGCGTCTCTTCACTGACCGCGCTCTCCATGCTGTGCACTTTTTTCGACATCAGTGGTCTCTTGCATACGAAAAACTTGTCCGAGAAGAGGTTTGTCGTGAAATATTAAGTGAGAAGTTATTAATTAGGCACTCTCACCCAAGGGGCGACTGATGTCTGAGCACTTGGGGTGGATACTCTACCGAATGACTACAAAAAACCTACGATTAAACTTCTGTGCACCCAAGTAAACCACCAGATAATGTGTGAAACCTATAGGTCACCACTCCCGCTACTTTATTATGGCACCCATAGATGTCACTCGCCGCGAGATTGTTAAAGTGAAAACTTAGGTAATTAAGCTGTTTTGAACAAAAACATAATATAAGAAACGTCATGGAGGTAAGGCGTAGAGTGTAATGATGTTTGCGTTCCAGACTATAAAATCATACACTAGTCAAATGGAAGGGGCGCGTGTAGCGCAGTGGTCCTGCAATAGTTGAGCCCCAGGCTCACCAACCCCTCCATCTCTTTGGGCTCGGTAAATTGGTATCAGACTTCTCTGTGAGCATAGTAGCACTGAGCTGATACATTGGTAGATCATCGCGAATCATTGTATAAGCCAAGTATGCATTCGATCACCTCCAACGTTGCTTAATGAAGTCGAATACGTGACGCATCTCTCAGCGATTGATAAATGACAAGAGCTTTTTTAGCTTTAATCAGCTGGAAACTTCACATTTACCTGTTCAACTGGACGTTGCTTTCTACCTAAGGAACCGTAGCTCATCATTTTGGTTGTATTAACGGCTGTGGTAATGACCTCTTGACATTCACCTTAGCCTCGAAGATCAGGCAACATGCTCGTAAGGCGGCTAGATTTCAATGCTTAGGTCTTAAAAATATTTCGATAAATCTATTAGTTTATTCTATAGCACTGGCGAGGGTCGACTAATTCATCGAAAGTAACAACATAGAATGTTCACTTTTATTTACTGCCTACTTCAGTTTTTCACGGCATGGTCTTATGTGTGATAGAACCACAATGATGCTAACATATTTTCAATACTCCGCATGGTGTAGTGGTGAACGCGTTAACGCCGGAAAGTGCAACAGCGTGCTCGATTCCTACTGCACACACGTGCGGTCCAGAGTTTTGCAAATTTCTCTGCATCGTTATAGTATGAGCACGGCTTTGTCGGTAACCATTATCAGCTTTGTGGTTCTATATTTAACACATTTCATGAGACATTTCTTGCTCTCTGTTATACGGAAGTAATAGGATGTTCAGAAACAAATAAGCGTTTTGAAATACTTATTGTTTTACACCTTGCAATATTGCATATTATTACAAAGCCGATTTTCTTTCTTTCTTTCTGACCACGTTTTTATATTTTATCAGAAATTAATTTTCTTTTTACCAATTTTGGTCTTTGCAATTTTGGATGTCAAAGACGAATTTTCGTGAAATTTTTTTATGAGTTCAAATTCGGTCGTCGTGCAGCAGAGACGGCACGAAACACTAGTGAAATTTGGGGTGAAGGCAGTGTTGGTGGATCAACAGTACGAACATGGTTCCGGAAATCCCGACCTGGTGATTTCGAGGTCGAAGATAAGGAGAGCCGCAGACGTACCAGTATACTTGATGACGACGAATTGAAAGCAGTACCGGAAAAAAACACGCAAACAACTGTTCGAGAACTTGCAGAGCAGTTGGACGGAAGCGCAAGAACCACTCACTCGAATCGCGTGGGAAAGACAAAAAAAACTCGACAAGTGAGTGTTACACGAATTAAACGAAAATAAAAAGATCGCCGCTTTGAAGTGTCGTCTGCTCTTATTCTGCGCAACAGAAGCGACCTTTCTCTTGAACGAATTGCGACGTGCGGCGAGAATTGTATCCCGAACGACAACCGGTGACAATCAGCTCAATGGTTTGATTGCGATCAGGCTCCTCAGCACTTCCCAAAGCTGAAATTTCACCAGAAAAGGATATGGTGACTCTTTAGTGGTCTGCAGTCGGGCTTATTCACTACAACTTTTTGAATCGGTGCGAAGCGATTATGGCAGAGAAGTATTACCAGCGACATGCACCGTAAACTCCAACAACAACGAGCGGCATTATTCAAGAGAAAAGGACCAATCCTTTTCTACAACAACGGCCGGCCTCACGCTGTGGAACCAGAGCTGCAAAAGCTGATCGAGGTGGGACACGAAACTTTGCGGCATCTACCGTATTCATCAGACCTCTCACGTACCGACTATCAATTCTTCAACCACTTTGACAATTTCCAGCGCGAGAAATGCTTCACCAACCAAGATGACGTAAAAATGTCCTCAACGAATTCATCGCTCTAGGATTTTGTACAACTAGGATAAATAAACTTGTTTTTCTTTGGCAAAAATGTTTAGATTCAAATGGTTTTTATTTTGATTGATAAAATGTTGTTTAAAGCATCTTGTATGAGATCTTAAATCATATAGTTAAAAACACTCATTTATTTCTGAACAACCCAATAGATGAAAGCCTACGGCATCGTTTTTCACACTCCCCTTGAACTCATAGGTCATATAGAAGTGTGGGTAATCTGTTGACAGGAAACTAAGAGTTGGTTGAACAACGCGACCAAATCGATGGGGATTCCTGTATTACCTGCAGAGTAGAATTTATCACCCTACATTCTTTATTAAAAGAACATTAGCATTGTGAATTCTGTGCAAAATTCAGTACAGACGCGTTAGAGTAGCCTTTAACAACATCCGCTCATCAAGAGAACAGTGATCAACGCTGAGGTTGACAAAAGGCGGTTTTGGGAGTAACAGACAACAGTTTATGTAATTACGTAACGCAAAAGCCAAGAAGAGGACTTCGAGAGGGCATATTTCGCCGAAATGCGTGTGTTTTGAAGCTCATAGATTTAAACATTTGATGTTTCAACGTTTTTTTTTTAGAGAATAACGCACTTTTTAACTCTTAACCTGATTTGTGGGCCTTTGTTTTTGATCGGCGAATTTTCGGAAGTGAGATGACTAGACGGTCTATATTTGTTCTTCGTTAGGGAATCAATTTTTGCTTCAGCAATTTGATGAGGTTTTGAGTGAACTCGTGTTTCCGATGAGCGGCGTTCAATCATGCTCATCTGCCACGCCACATCTTCCCGCCTCTCGCGAAGCTTTCGCGCAGTTCCTTCATCCAAAGTTAGCAAATTGCAGTCTCACATTGCTGCCGGTGTTGAGAGGCTTCGATGGCCGGTGGTGAGAGAGAAGAACATCTCCTTGAGTCCAAAAAGTTCAAGAAGGGCTTTAGTATTCTACTGCGTGTCTGTTCGACTTTTGAGATATTTCACACTGTTCCGCCAAATGCAAACAATAGCTTTTGCGCATAGAATTGATAAGGATGTGGACTTGTTTCTTTCGTCCTCTAGGATCCCGTCCACAAATCTCAGCAGAACTTACAAGCAAATCTGTGGATCACGGTTACGTGAACTACTAATTATGGCCTTGTGACTCAGAAGCTGGCTTGATTGAAGTCTGCTGTGCATTTGGCTTTCCAAAGAAGTTAAATTACTTTTCAGATCACGTATTATTGTTTGAAGATGAACCTTTGATATTGCAAATGAGATCAGCGAACCTTCAATACCTAGAATTACTTAATCCTCTTAAATAGGAAGTGGCTAGAATTAATCCTGGACTCCATGTCGATACAGTGATAAAGAGGTTTTTGTATTCTACGTACTTCCGATGACCTCTTCTTTTTACCTTCCAATAAAATCATATTTGTGCATTTTGTGTAACAATACTAGTCTTCCCTGCGGCTCACGTGTTTTCTATTGCACCAAGCGAGGCCGTTTCTTTGCTTTTCTCTCAGACAATTTTTTAACCTAATGGTGTTATCGGCAACCACCCATCAACGGAGGTGCTTTAGGGAAACAAATTGACAGTGAATCCAGTTAAACTGAAGTTGCAGTCAAAATCATGATGTTTTAACTTTTATTTGTCGCCCATTATTTTTTCATAGCAGCGCTATTATGCGGAATACAACCACAATAATGCTGAGATATAAACAAAACTGGGGAGCTCAATTGCGCTTTGAATCCGCAGCTACCTTTTCCGAAGAATCACCTGCTATCCACTGCACTAACTGAGGCCCCACATCTCAACACTCTTATGGTTATATTTCGCACAATAACATGCTGCCATTAAAAATGAATAGGGAGTAAAAAAGTTAAATACTAGTTTTGTTTAATCGTCGTCGAAAGTATGCTTGACGATTTGCATGATCCACTGCTATCACAAGAATCACTGTTAAGACCTTGAGTGTACTTTAGCACGGCACGGACTCTTATAGTGAAAATATGGCATGGGACTTTAGTTTGAGGTCGCCCTCGGCCATCATTCAATATGTCAATGAGTGAAGTGAAGAAGGCAGATTTTCAAGTCGGAGTAGAACTTAAATGAAAACATGTGGATGACGGTTGCAGAAGAACGAACTACGTGGGAGTGAGTTCCCACAACATGTAAGGATGGTTCATCGTGTACCAAAGTGCTCAGGCATTTTCTATCATTCAACCGTTAAAACATGTGCACTTATTTATTAAGCCATGAACATTGCCAATTAGCTAACCCAAAGTGCAGGCTGCACCATCATGGAACGATCATTCGAGGTACCTAACAAATTCCGGAGAAACTAAGCATTCTAAAACTATTAGCATCCTTGCAAGTGTGCTTCTTAAAATATTTGTCGAATTATTAGTTTTATGAAATTGTTCAGCCTGTTTTTGACGCTGATGCTGACGTAGATTGAACGAATGAGCAGCGATGATCTTGGTCTAAATCTTGGATATCTTAAGGAAATCGGATCAAGCTTGGATCAATATACCCGAGTGTGAATTCTCGTCATACTTGCACCTCTTATTTACTTGATCAGTTGAGTGACTTGTATTTAGCTTTCTTCATCCCCATACGATTCCCATTTGACTAACAGAGCAAGCCTTTTCCATATAATCCAGAGATCTTTTCGAAGGATAGTTATGCTGAAGACCTTTTTGAGTAGTCACTATTGGGAGAAGCCTGTGCTTGTGCATCAGAGGGAGATTTGGCACTTGATCGCCACTTTTCAGCTAGAACCACTGCAATTTCTAGCATTAGTTCGCTTTATCTAGGCTTTATAATCAAGATATGAAGCTCTTCAAGCCCTTTGACTACGCTGAATGAGTCACATGCAGCAGAAATGATGTCATGGAACATCTGCACATCACCACGTCGATGTAAAGCATTCAGGAGAACTTTTAGATCAGTGAATCAACATATCAAACAATTTACCGAGCTCATAAAACTCATTTGTACGACTTCTATACTGCGGATTCAAACAGCGCAATGACTTAGTTTGTGAAAATATGATAAATACGACGAGTTCTCTATTCGGCAAATAACCACCTCCGCAAAACATTTCCTTAGATGTCCAAATCTGAAGTGCACCGGAAAATATTTTTCACATTTCAGATGACTGGCAATAAGACAGCGGTTCACGTTAATCATGACGTTCTGCTCGATATCTAAAACACCGTTTCTACAATGTCGACGCGTTAATGGCTGATCTGCTATTTGCTTCGCGCAAGAGAAGATGAATAAATCTCTTGCCTCTACGACGAGCGACCAACATCAGTTAGCTTTACTTTTAAGACTGATCCTCTGATCAGAGAGAGTTTGAGTTGTCATTCTATGTAAACTCAGATCAGTGCCTACAGTTCTCTCATATATGAACTTGTTGGATGGTGGGTATTCTGTAAATCTCTGTTGCCTTTTTGCAAGCAAGCTTTCAGATAAGCTCGGCATAACAAATCAGTACATAATTTTTTTGATTGATACGCTAACACGAGGTTGGTATGAGACTGTTGTTTCGTTAACGCTTCGGCGCCTTCGACTTCGTCAAAGCTGGATTTATCCGAGTCGATTGTCCGCAATCGTTCGTCAAGGCCATGCTGATTCTCGTTGTTGTATCGAGTCGGGTCATTTATAGTGGAGCACCGCTCTTCTCTATGTTTTCTCCAAGTGCAGATTTAGATTCATTTCCAAAATGATTCATCTTTCTTGAAATATATCTAAAATCCCCCAAAAATATATGTCAAGTATGTCTAAAGCGAAATATATTTCTCAAAAAAAATTGTTGAAATGCAGTGATCACATTATTTCGAACAAATCAATCCTTAAAGTCGAAATATTGAAAATCATGTGGGAGGATCTGAGGAGAACAGGAAGGACGAAAAATCGACGGTAGCGACGCAGAATTCAATAATTCACAGTTTTTAATCCGATCGTTTTCGCTTTTTCATAGTTAATGAAAAAAAGACTGTCCGTTTCTTGTTGGATTGTCAACGTTAAACTGATTTGGTACCCAAAATGCTCGATTTAGACTTGCCAGGCCAGAACTGATTCGATTTAGATGAGTCGCTAGTGCAGAGTGCGTCAGCGGCACCCTAGTCGCAATGCTATCCTATTCGTTTGATGCCCTACGAAACATTCCATGAATTCGTAGCTCAAAACAAGTTCGTAAAGGTGAACGAGGTGGAAAAGCGGTACCCTCATTTCTAGTGTTGAAAGTCATCTGATAGATGTCGAAGTGGAGTAGATAACACATAAATTACTGTCAAGCAGGTAGCATGCACTAAGCAAAATCCAGAATGAAATCCCCAACGGCCTTTATGCAATAGAATATGTCCTTCGTACCATGTTGACGTTATATTCCAGATTGTTCGGTTTTATTCATTCCAATGCTACTGCCACAATGGTATATTTTATACTACTTTCTAAATCGGATATTTCTTCAAAGTCTTCAAGGACAAAGTGCTTCTTCATCCCTCAGCTCTTTGTATAATTATAGAGTAAATCCAATCTCTACAGAGATAACTAAATCGTCCTTAGTAGGTCTATGTGCGTTAATCTTTACTAATAGCACTATTTGCATATAGTGATGTGTGCGGAAAGCAGAAACGTACAGGTGCATATTGAAAAGAATGGTGCTGACGAAGGGAAGCATGGATCAATCTGGAAAAAATAACTAGTATTCTTAGAACTAGCCAGTTTTCTACTAGGTGCACTGTGCTAAATACAGAAACATCAGTCCCCTACTCTGCTAGGGACTACAGAAATGCAGGTAACCGCTTGTGCCCACTACAGAGAGATGTTCAACTACACAGTTTGCATGACAGCAACAATAGTCGCCGTCAAAGATCTCGAGAGCACTACTGCTAATAAGCTGCTCTTCGAAATTATCAGTAACAAACATTACAATTCAACGAATGTACACTGAGTATAGAGTGCTCTTTGATGTCTGAAAAAAAAGAACAGAGATATTAGATCGAAAATTTGTGAGGAACGAAGAACGGAAGTTAAACGGTAGCTTGCATACGAAGTCGATTCGAGTTACACGTCTTGCAGTAGAGATGTGAGTTGAGCGGGTAGCAACCAGCACCTTCCACCTGAAAGAAGTGCTGGGCAAGAACATTTCAGTGACGCCATGAAATCGCTTAGAATTCGCAGTATGCAAAAGTGGAGAAAAACGACTTGTAGAAAATGTAGACTTTCTCCCGTTACGTGCGGCTAAACCCTAGTAAGGTTTTTCCATAACTCTCATGGTTGTTCAATGTTTTTCATCAATAAGCAGACACGAGGTTGTTAATATAGAATTTATTAGAACACAATTGCTGACGTTTCGGCGGTTTCGCCTTCTTCAGAGCCGTTTATTTGTCGTAAGTATTTAAGTTAGTTGGTGGATAGCCGTCGCACAGAGTAATACATGGTCTCATGGTTGTGCTTTAGCGTATGCTTAATGGTAAAATCTGGTCAGGGAAAGCTCTTTAGTTGTATTCTGATTTTCGCCTAGAACCCAAAAGCCTTCGGATTAGACGGATCTTGAGAAAAAGACCAAAAACTGTAGACGCACTTCTTTCTGTGTCAAACCACTAGTACTGCAAGATATACTTAATGTTCAGGTGCTTTTAACGAGAAATACTATTCCTACTGACATGAAAATATTGCTATTTAAGAAAGAAAGTCGAAATGTACACGGAAGTATTGGAAACAACGAAAGGGTTTATAAATCATATCGATTAGGCCATCAGCAATCACCTGTCAGCGGGATTGATCTGAGGAGCCCAAACCGGCAATGAATCCAGTTAAGCTTAGGTTGTAGATTAGATTAGATCTGTGATTTAGACTACAGCCTCAGCTTAAAAGGGTTCATAATTTATGACAGAATTGTAGTTAAATGCAAAATAATTGGATAAACGTTCTCGTATCGTTCTCTCCCAAAATAACCATAATGCGGATCTTTAAATGTATGAAAAGAGACCCGGCTATTCACTTTTCTTAAGGTATTCATATTTTCATTCAATTTCAGAAATTCTGCAGAACTTCATTAAAGGTGAAAATCAAGTTATATTTTCAAGATATAGACTTTGCACGAATTTAGTTGATGGAAAGGATTTCGCTTCATGATACCTTACTGCTTAGTTGCAGACCACAGTCTTCACATCGGTAGCAGCTGGGATGGAACGACTTGTCCATCGCCACCACCCTCACCGACTCCTTCTCGCCCTCAACTGGCACGATACCCTTGCGGCAGACGGCACATCGTGGCGCGAATTTGCTGGAAGAAAATAGCGTTTGAATGAAATTGTTGAGGACTGCGAGGGAATATACTGTGCTTTCTCTCTTCTAAATGCTTAAATGGAATAGACTAAATTTTAGCATTTTCGTCCTTCCATCCCCAAATTCTAAATTGTTGCAAACTCCTTTCTTTCAAAAGACGAAAAATAACCCAATATCAACTAAAGTTGATCTGAGTTGTTAAACCTACGAAAAGACGACAGTGTTCATCTAGACATAACAGCTTATCAGTAGTACCGTGAACCCCAGAACAATTCTACATTTTTCGTTCCATAATAACCGTCATCCGCAGAGATGTTCCGTGTATGGACTTCTTTTAGAACCAATCCGTGAATTGTTATTGGTATCCTGTTCGGAGCATAGCCGACTGTGATGAGGAAAGAACACTTACATCTTCTTATGGACCCTATAAGGTCTCATTCATCTATCGTTGAATCTCCTTGTCTTACGACCGGTTTGTTTTCATCTAGACCTACATTCCGCTCTGTAATCAAGGCAGTATATTTTCGCCTTATGACCAAGACGGCATATATTTCTGAATGAACTCTGAGAATCGCGCTTATCGAAATTTCATCGACAGAACAAAAGTTTGATAAGAAATTTTTACTAATGTGAAAAATTTTTATTCATAATTAGGTGGTCACATGATTGCTGTAGTAGGGCGGTGAACAGCTTTAGCTGTGGTGTTAAGCTCTTGGATAGTAATTTCTGTACAAAAAAGGGAGAACTGTCGAGAAAGATATCGGGTTGCGTAACACTTGCAATAATAGGTGGTTAAAGTTTTTCTATGGATAGGTATAGATGTTGGTCAATGAGACGATGGTGTTCATCTCGCTGCTGTCAACACTTCTTCTTTCTGAAAATGTAACGTTAAGAAGCAGATGGCAATTCCGACATTCCTCTATGATTATCGAGGCGGTTTGGACTTGATTGGAATGCAATAATCGTTATCGGAGAACCATGTCCACAACTCGAATCTGACAGGAAGAACCCAGTCTGATATGTCTCCAATGGGAGATCTATTGAGGGCAGCATAGTACAGAAACAACGGACTGGAGTGGACTCTTAAGATATTCCTTGCACCATGTTGTTGAGCACGTCTTTATTATCTTACCCATGTTTTTCATTCGCTTAATTAAGTTCTAAGTCTTTGCGGATCCAGAAATCAGCCGAAATATAAATGGGCTAGATCGGGTTCCACATACGACAAGTGTTGTGAAACGCTGAACGTCAGCAAAAAACCATTATTCTGTATAACGCAGTACACCACTAAAAGCTCAATAACTTTATTAAGATAATTTTCATAAGCCTTCGTCCATATGGACTTTAAATTAAGCACTCTACAGGAATAACGAACTCACTCTTGATAGCACGGAACACAAAACACGTCTTTGTTGGCATCGGTGGTGAACGGTATGCCGTCAAGGGTTCCACGACAACTCGTACAAACAAAGCACTCCACATGGAACGCACCGCCACATGCACGCAGCAGTCGGTCGGAGATCGGCTTATTACACTTGCTACATTTTTCCAGTGAATTCTAAAACAAATGGAGGTTGTGATATAAACCCATACTATTCCAGTAGATATCACTTCAAACTTATCCAAGCTTTGTTAGATGCTGATGAAGTCGAGTCTTAATGATAAAAAGTTATGAGGTCCTAGCATAGCCTAAAATCGATATAGCACTTAGAGTACAACGTGATCCGACTTATATGTATCTTGATACGATAGATTTCTTTGCGATAAAATGGTATATTGGGCGGATGCTAGACCGATTAATGTTCCACGCATCGTGGGAGAGTTTTCTTTCCAAATCTCCAATCTCTGAAGAAGGCTATGCAGCCGAAACGTCAGCTACTGTTGTATCGTGTGCCTTTGCACGGAAGTAAACGTATGCTGTATAACAACCTTGCGATTGTTGAGAAGGAAAACGACGTATTTATTCTCCATTTTCTACCCATTCACTGAGACGTAAACCTGCTCAAGTGGACTAATAACAAGCAATAGTCACTGTTAGTTGTCAACAACACAGCAGTCTACATGTACTATTTGCCAGTCCTTATTTGTGTATCGAAGGGAAATTTTACCTGAACAACCTATTCTTTCCAACGATAGCAATTCCAGCTTCTAGTTTTTGGGAGAAGTTTTGGAAACGGGCGAGTGCCTACTTAAATAGTCCTTCTCACATGTCGTGCGGGCTGTAACATTTTTTTCCGTTTGCTCTGTTGCCTTGCAGCTGTCATCTATAGAAACAGTGTTTATGTGAGGATTAGATCACATATAGCTGCAGGCTTTTGTGGATCAGAAGCAATCCGCTCCCTTGCGAATAGTATACTTTTAGGGCGGCTACAACTCCTGCGATTAGTTCGTCAACCGATCCAGGAGATCTAGCAGGTCGAACATCTTCTACATGTTATTCAGTCAAGAGCATTTTCCCCAAGAGCAAGTTCTAGAAGAAATTTACCAGCTGTTTTCGATAAATATTCCCTTCAATAAAATCTGAAGATAAACCTGACCCTAGCACACCGCCTGTAAAATACCGAGGGTGACAATGGACATGTGTTTAGTTAAAACTGCAATAATCACGTAGTTTATTGTGATAAGTGGTTTGTTCAACACGATGAAGACTTATTTTGAATGTAGACGATAGAAGACAGGATAAGAAAAAGTTCCTTGGAACTTCCATGCATTTAACAGTTCTTTATTCTCATTCTCTGACGAGACTCGTCTCTCAGTTCTTTTTCGAAGATCCCGACGTTCTCCTTATGCTTTCAAACAAACGAATAAACATTGTATGTGCATGTGTGAGTGTTTATTCAAGCATAACTACTTCATCAGTTCCTCGTCGATACTTGCCACACGCAAATTCTCAGCTCTGAGAGGGAGACACTACTGCGTTGATGCAAGGTCACATTAAGCTTAGAACTTCATTTTGAAGGATGAACTAAAATCAAATGGAGAATAAATATGAGACGAAGAAAACGAAGAGTTGAGGTGCAATGGAACATCCAAATTGACTTTGAAAGATTGGTTTCCCGCGCAAGTTTTTCAGTTCTGACTTCACAATCAAGTGAATAATTGTAGTCAAGAAGGGTAAAAAGCTCTCCATATCCCCGAGGACGAAAACTCGTTAAATGAAAATCCAAAATTTTTCGAAAAACGGCTAAACGTTGTTAGCCTATGTGATCAGCCATGTGGACACATGCAGAACATCCAATTTCAAAGGTTTTAACTTGAATATTAGCATAACGAGTACCTTGCATGCATGGAGCGATAAGAGTTGATTGACTGACATTTTAGTTAATCGAAAGGCACTGTGTAACAAATATACATAGACATATGTACTTAAGAAGTGTAGTAGCCTAATATGTGACCCCTTATAAAGTAACTTGGAAAAATTTCGACGGCCTTAAATTCTGTGCTTCTAGGATATATATATGGATCTCCATAGGAAAACTACCATATAGCAATGTAAAACCAGTGAAAGCAAAGTCAAATTAAGAGCCACTTATTGATGTCTCTTTTGCCGTTGCCTTGAGGAATTATCACAGTTGTTATTGATATGGGGAATGCTAGGACAATTATGTGCATAAGCTTCTTCTTGAGGAATGCCTGATGGAAATGTCAAGCTGACGTGATTCCGAAGTAGCCATATTTCGCTGCTCGACGAGTAAGTGCAGTTTAATGGCAATGCGTTTCGTGATTAGGCGCTCCCCGGAGGACTTAAACGAGTAATCCCGTTCGACAAAGTAATATATAGATTTAACTTTATTGTTCAAACATTGCTCCGAAAAAATGTCAAACGATTTGCGAACATTCACGATAGCGGCATGAATTATTGACATGTACGATTCCAGAAACTTTCTCGACATTCATCCTGGCGCAGTAGCACTAGCATTTTGGCTGAGGATATGACACAAGAAAATCGTCTGCAAAGCTATTTGAGATCTGAGTCCCGAGAATGGCGAAGCATCTGAGCTTAAGATATGGTAGTCTGAGAATATATTGCTCCGAAATGTAGTTCAAGATGTATCGCTTGGCCTGCTGTGGTGCTCTTCAATGGCACGCGTGAAGAAATACCTCTTCAGAAATAATGTAGTTGTTTCTATGTTGATTAGTACTAGCCACTGAACATTCGAAAGAAGTTCATATCTGATCTAAAGAAATTCGTCTACAACGAACACTGAAGTTCGACAATATCATAGCAGCTGCCCTACATAATTAAAAACTTATGAGTTCAGAATTCACCAGTTTGCTTAGAAGACGATGTTTTTTAAATTGTTAAGTACACCGCGGAAAGAAGTATATAATGTCGATGTCTCTAATGTAACATGGAAAATGAGTAAGAATCGAAAGAAGAATACCTGATAACAAGCATCGCACGTTGGTGCATTGTCGATATTATAGAATGAAGTGCCAGCTAGTTTGCAACCGCATGTCTTGCATTTGAAGCAATCCACATGGAATACCTGGAATAGAAAACAGTGTTATATATGATTTTGTTCGTATTTTTGTTGAGCAAACGCGAGGTGTTATTATTCTTTGTTCACGATTAAGCTGACGTTTCGGCGAATTTCGCCTTCTTCAGAGCCTGGAAAGGTCAAGTTGATAGCAACTCACTCGGCCAGACGCCTCCATAACCAAACAAAGAAACTCCAAACCAAGATTTCAATCACTTTGAACACAGATTTGTAAACTCGCCGCTTCCTATGAGGTTTCCACTAAGTATGTCACGTAGAGACCAACCGCACAGAAATCACGTGGAAGTATAATGTGCCCCTCACATCAGAAAAGCAGTTTTATATACTGCCCTATATCACGCGTGACAATGAGGCATTCTTCCCTGCTGTTCATTTTCGGATTTCTGGAATTAATCCAGAGTGCCTCGAGAGTTTTTCGCGCCTGTTTGTTTGCTCAACAAAAATACGAACAAAATCACTTGATCAATGCCGAGGTTAATAGAAAGTCGGTCGTGGCAGTGTTATATATATATTTGTACATACAAAATAAAGGATAAAGCTCTCGGCGTTGATCAATCCCTGAGGGATGCGCCATGCATTCGATTTCATTAAGTATTGTTGGAGGCGATTGAATGCATATTTGGCCTTTACAATGACTCTCAGTGGACTACCGATGTATCGAGCCAGTGCTACTATCCTCCCAGACAAGTCTGGTACGAATTCGCCTACCCCGGAGAGATGGAGGGCTCGATGGATCATAGGCGCCGCGATCGATTCCACGTGTGTGCCTCCAACCACTGCGGCCGTTACATATATAGTTTAGGGTTTTGCTTTTTTGGTTAGATTCATTGGACCATCGGCATATTTTTTCCATTGCTCAGTTCGTTGAGAAATAAGACTTCCATCACTGCTGCGATAATAAAGAGGCGGATAGCATAGTGGTAGTGATGTTCGTCATAATGAAAATATTACTAGTTCGATTCCACCCCTGGCCGACCAAGCCTCTCATCCCTCCGGGGTCGTGAAATTCGTACCAGACTTGTATGGGAAAAAAATCACTCTGTGCAATTCAATTGGGAACGCTCCAGCTCAGCTATCTCAGGACTCCAGAGAGAATTGTTCGACCACCATTCTACGACACTAGTGAAACACCGACACTTAAGATGGAATGAAAATCCTCAAGCAGTAACCGAAGTCACACGTCAAAGTTGGAAAATCTTCGTGGGCAATGGATGCGAGGAAAAGAATCGAATGTGAGAAATGCTGGGATCCGCACAGTAGACTTGAAGATCGGTTATATAAAATAAAGTGAAAACAATAAGCGATTCCAGCAATATTTAATAATAGAAACTATCTCTCACATCTCATCATCAACAGTTATCCAGTCCTGACACGTTGGTATCTGGTTTTAGAGAACTGCTCATCGTTTGTCTACCGCAAGTCTGCATGAAAGCCAAATTTACTTCTAGATTTTTCTTTCCAGAACAAATAGACGCGCTTATCAGTGCAGCTGATAAGGCGTGGAGACCCTTCTTGATGTGTTTATAATAGACTGATACAGCATGTACAGATGGTTGGTGGGGAGATAACTGCGTAGTCGTCCTAATTAGACTTAAAGAGATTTCATAGACAGGCAGGAAGGTCCTGCCAAAATCCGTCGCTTGTGTAAGAAGCGTTTTCAACCCTTCAAGACGTTGCGCATTGATTTCATTATTCACGCCACCGTACATTTCGATCCGTAAATCTTGATTTCAGCGCACATCTCGATTCGCTCCAATGACATCTAGGTTCCATGGGCCCGCCACGCGAAAATGGCCGCAGTTATGAAATCGTTGAACCTCTTGTATTGCAACAAATAGTTGGTAAAAATAACCAAAAGTACCTCGAGATACGGAAAAAATGTGAGGAAAGCGAACAGTAGAGCGATGGTGTCAAGAAACCAGGGCGCCGTTTGTTGTGTGGTCTCACAGACCACACGTCTTGATTTCAATGCGCATTCCGATTGCGCTTCAAAGAGAAGCGGTCCGACGAGCCGGACGATAAATGGCCGTGGTCGTGAAAGGGTTAAATAGCGATGCATGGCTGGGCTTCGGTGCTTCAAACGAAAGCTGCTAATCCTCAACAACACTACCGTGATGAATACAAACTGAGAGCGGCAGCAAGGAATATGGTCGGTTGCAATTCAATGTCGTCAGCGAAGAGCACTCTAGCGACGTTCAGTAATGGTTATATCTTGCGCTCTGTTAGCACAAACAGATGAAAAATCTTCGCAAGCACTTCGAATGAACAGAATGGAATGAGTCTTCGCGGACGTTTTTGCTTGTTGTCCAAGGCGAACGATGGCTTTATTGTTTTTTTCTTTCCTGAGAGCAAGTCTCGAGTGCGAATTGTGCGAGAAGAGCATCGGGAGCTGTAGATGATCAATTTATAGCAAAGCAGACCAGGCAAACGCGGCTACAAGAAAACTTCTATGTAGTGGAAAGCATGTCGAATGTAGATAGTATCATTTTTGTAGTGGTGATGAAATGGTCCAGAAAATTGGAATCACACCATTTCGTGTTATTTTTATTTGATGCAAATTAAGACTCACAAACACTTTTCTTCAAAACAGTTCTACTGGCTATTGCTTAAACTGCAAGCATTTCCAAAATGTGCACTTAGATAGCTTCTGTAGGTCAATAACACGGCTGAGAGAGACGAAACGAAGGACTCGAATGGTGTGGTGGTGAACGCCTTAGCCTCCGGAAAATAGCGTGTTTGGTCCCCACTGCAGGCACCAGCGGTTCAGAGCTTTGCAAATATCTCAGCAGCATTGTGGTTATATTTCATATAGTACCCTGCCATTAAAAAATAGTAGGCAGTAAATAAAACTGACGACATGTGCACTTAGACTTCATAGAGTGTCATTTTGTTGTCATTTTTAACTCGTAGCTCGTGGCTGAACGTGCAAAACAGACAGATCGAGCATTTACGAAACTACTGTTCGTTCTACTTTTTACTTTTCGTCTTTTTTCCTTTTTCTTTCTCCCTGTCATTTTTTGCCCTACGATTTCATTCTTTCTTACATTTGTCTCAGTTATAAAACACACATTCTCCATTAATTTTCCCCAGCAATTATTGTTTACATCAGCAATGACTCCCTCAAGAAGACATTTTTTTAAAGATCTCACCACTCATATGCCGTGGCATATTCAAATGGAAAGTGTTCAAAAATAATCCGAAGTTCTCATTCCAGTGATATCTTTCATAGCCTTCAGAGACATAATATGATGAAAAAAAATTGAAATGACAGATCCTTTGTAAATTCCATTTTACAGTTCATCTTTTGTACATATGTATCTCCTTCGTGAGTTTTGCGGCAGTCCACTTAAGAGATTGTGTAGTACGTCCTCTGTGGAACGAGGTACAGAGCATTTGCTTAAAGCGATCACATAGGTATCAAAGTTGTGGCACGGTGGCAAACCTTCCTCTGATCTACAAGGGTAGCGACTGCGTGTGGTAGTGACGACCTGGAGCAATGGCTAAACTAGCAAAACTCCGAAAAATGGAGAATATGCTGGGGCCGGTACAACCAGTGAGAACAGACTGTCCAAGTATCCAAGTAAGTAAAATCAGATATTACTTTCTCTACAGCGCAGTTCAGTTTTCATGAATTGGCTTCCAGTGTCGTGTGTTCGAGATTGACTTATCTTCACCGACCTGAACGTGTAAGAAAGCTGCGTAGGCACCCAATTTTACTCCGCTATAGCACGAGAAGCTATAGATACCAGCGATTATACCTGGTTCCACGGCAGTGTTCTGCAATATAGCCGCTAATATGCTTTCACCAAACAAATAACGGGCCTCAAACAAGAAGAACTATACTCTTCATCTCCAACGAGCGAGTGCAGGCAATTGGAAAGCTCGCACACTCGACAAGGGCGAATGGACTCTTCGGAGGTGCCCCTTCGTCATTTTTGCATTTCTGAAGTTCATTGCGGTCGATAGGAACTAGTATCGCGACCACAAAGGGTAAAAGTGAACCGTTACATTGAAGTTTTTAGATTTTCTTTGACGTGCAAGGATGGTCGGGTTGCATTGGCGATGAATAACTGAAGAGAAAAGGTGGCCACCAAAAGGAAAAATTATAGGGAAGCGGTGGCGCCGGAATAACAGACGATTTCGTCGGCAAATACGTGAAGACGAAGAAAAATGTAGAAAAGTGTTGAAGACTAACTTAAAGAAATGAATCGGTGCTGAACTTTTAATGCACTTTCAACCTCTCAGAGAAAGAAAAGATTTTTGAAATTCTTAGGGATCAATTTCAGTATTTTAGAGAGTTGTGACGATTCGTGATTCATCTTCGATTGTCATTGCAAGTGCTTAGAAACGAACATCGAGCACTAACATTTCAATTTAGAACAGAGCTGACTAATGCAATCGCATTTCAAGTAAGTTTGGATGAATTAATGTTATCTTATTACAATTTTTCCAACTTTCACTTAAAACGTTGAAAACAGTGGCTCAAATTGTAGATTAGGCTCTAGCAAGGCTGATGATAAAAGTGACGAAATAGTACGCATTTTGGATAGTATATATCCTTCACAACTGAGCTTACAGAGGTGCTAAGCACTGAAATGCAACCGTATTCCCCTTTTGCATTTGGACTTAAACGACATGATTGAAAAATTGAAGAAGCTTAATCCCTGCATATCTGAAGTGCAACGCACATTTAAACTTGGCTAGGAGAGCTTCGACAAAGCGATGAATTTTCCGACTATCTCGCTGGAGCCTCGCTATATTTCTTCTGGCTACGTTAAAAATGCTCTCAAATAACGGGCAAAACAGCTTTTGGAAGTTTTATAAGTTTATGTATTTTGAAGGAATTCCTACACGTGACGTCTAATATGTTTTCTCAAAAGGACATTGAATAGTCTACGCCACCTGATTCAATGCTGTGCATCCTGGATTGTCGACAGTGATTTGAGACTGACAAGCAACGCAGATGTCTGCAAAAGTTTATTGTTAGGAAATAGAAAATCTTCATTCTTTACGGTTTGAACTTATTTTACTTTTTTGTGAATTGTGACAAACCTGAAGATTGGATACGCCAACATTTCTCACTTCGAGCACGTGGTTCACACTTGTCCTTTTTTTACTTTTTATTGTTCTTATCAAATCAGTCAAAGTTGGCCTCCATTATTGGCCCTTTTTTATTTTTTTTTCCCACTAAAACCTTTTTGGCTGAGATTTCTATGAAGGAAAACACTTCTCAAGGTCACAAATGTTTTCAGATTTCCCATGAGGTTTTCCACAAAATATCACTTTCATGGGTTCTTCGAGTGTACTAATGCGACTACAAATAGTAGCGAAAAAAATCCCCGATTAATTCGAATGGTTGTTTAACGTTCATCCAATAGAGCTCGACGTCCTAAAGAAGGTTCTTATTAGTTCCGTTGTGCCGACCAGATTGTCTCCATCTCGTTAATGACAAAAAGGAGATGACCATTTTAGATGATAGAAGATAAGGTGATCTATAGCGAATCCTTTTTTGCATCACGCCGGAACAAATTTGTCAATTATGAAATCTTACGAAGGAGATAAAGTGACACTCAGGCGTTCAAGTCTTCAGTGAAGTTTTAGGGTGCATTCATAGTGCTCACCTATGTTTCGCTGGGAAAAATCGAACGCTGAAATCGAAAATCGAATGAGACACTGCAAAGAACTACCGTCCACACATATTGAAGTAAAAGGGATATTCAGAATTTCCTGGTGAACTCTTCGAGAGCGTCAACAGTACTATATGACAAAGCTTACTTCTTCTTTGCGACATCATTTCGATAAGCAAGCACTACCACCCCAATGATGTGTTTAAATGATTTATCCCTTCAGTTTGCCTAACCGCTAGCTTGTATATACAAGCTATCAGATAGTTATCAAATATAACCAGTTTTATGGCTGCAGTAATGTTTACTGCAATTGAATCAAAGGATATGTGGTGAATTACGGTCTAAAAAGACATAACACATTCGCGACGCCTTATTGGTTGCCACACTGACACCTAACGTCGTTAGGGAGCCGCTCGTTTTTCGACAATAGACCGCAATATTTCGATAATCAGATGACTTGAGGGCTTCAGAACGTTACGGCATTATGAAGGAGACTTCGAAGAGATTACTGAAGACTCTCTACAGGTATGAAATGAATGGTGTGTATGCTACCATCTCCACTCTGGCTCGTCGTACAAGCACATTCTTGTCAGGATTCAGAAGTGTTTTTCAGCTTATCTGGACTCTATTTCTGTTTTTCTTACATTCGCCCAACCCACAAAATGAATCGTTATAACTTGGATTTATTATAACAATTAGAATTGAGATAATAGTCAATTGCTAACCAAGTTAGCGGTCAACGAACTGGTTCTAGAAAAGGTTTTTTGTACAATTTTAACCACACAACAGAACTTTTCCAGCACCAAGGGTTCTGTCAGAGAGGATAAACCACCTGAAAGAATGTCGCTTCTAAGGATGTTGTACCTGGCGCAGTGGTCTCTTAGAAATGACTCCTACAGTCTTTTACTGCAACAGAATTTGAAAAAAAATATATCTAGGCTCTCAGCATCAGTGATGCGTTTCGTCCTAAAAACTAGGTTTCATATTTTTTCCATTTTCAGTATTTTTCTCCATGAAACTGTTGGCCTCTTCAAATCATGTAATCCTATGAGTTCCAATGTTCGAAGTAAACTCACATTATTTTGATTTCCTAATATGAAAGTTTATAGTGATGGGAATTGTTAACATAAATCATCCGTACGAAGAAATCGAAAATGACGTGAGACGCCCTTTTTCAAGACGAGAAAATGATCCTATGCATCGAATTATGACGAACAATGGGATTTCGAAACCCATAACCATTCAGAAGCGCTTGGCATCTGAGCGATATTTGCTAGAGGGAGAACCTCACGATGCAGCAGAGACAACTTCTACTCATCAAACGAAAATGAGCACACACGTCACACGGAGATTTGCTGCATTTAAAATCGGATGGTACGAAAGAAATGAAATCTCGAGTTTCGTAAAATGAAAAAACCTCTAGATTTGTTGTTCCGAATTGGAGAGTTCATTAATTTGCTGACTAATTTAAGCCATTGTGTTTAGGGAAGAAATAGAGATAATGTGGACAGAGAAAAACCACCTTTATGGATTACAGTCAGCAGCAACGGGAACGGATGTCAGTTTTATTATGTAAGAGATATCAGAGGCGCCTGTAACACAGTGATTAGAGTTGGCTTGTAATGCACACGTGGTCATCGGTTCGATTCTTTGACTTCGCAATGCAGGCAAACCAAGCTCTATTAATGTAGTTGGTTTTAGACTTGCATGCATTCAAAAACCTCAGAGTTACTTAATGAAGTTGAATGCATGCGTCTGATCAGTGCGGAATGCTTTATCTTTGATTCCTTGAATGTAGGTGTTCGCGCTAATTCCCATGTACATTCGTCGAAGAACTAGCCACATAAGGTATGCAGGTGTGCTTTAACTAACGCAAAATTAGTTCAGAGGAGATAGAGAGCATGCTTTGATCAGAAGCAGGATGGACTTATGTCATTGACTGTGATCACACACCCAAAATTTACGAGGTTTTCAAACCAGTTTGTTAGAGAAGGCAAAAAAGGGATTGTTTCTATGTATATCATCAAAAAACGGACATCACACTTCTTGGTATGCACCATGGGTTTAGCCAATGTACAAAACTTTCTCTATTGTTAAAGGAAGCCACTTTACATGCTACGATTGGGTTCAAACACAAGTCTTCAAAGACACTCTCGGGACGAGTGGCACCCATAGGTGTCATAGTAGTTGTGCAGAGATGCCAGTAAGACAACTACAGGTCTCATTTCCTTTTCTGTGGCTCATTTTAATACATATGCAAATACTTTGCCAAAGTGTTTATTATCAATTGATAGCTTGTAGAACATAATTGTTGTGTTGGGTGTAGGACGGTAAAAACTCTACTCTGCATTTAAAAATGTACAAAAAACCGTTTTCCAAGCGAGTCCACTAGCTAGAAACTTGGAGTCTAATCGATTAATATTTCACTTCTAATGGTTACATTGAGTGATAGTTATCGCTTGAAGTGTGCGGGTATAAAAAACAAGAGACCTCTAAATTGCAGAACACTTTAAAATTCTGACAGTAAAGTATTTGTATGATGAACCACTTTTCTTTATTTTTATATGACCCCTCTTTCACAGCTGCTGTGTGGATCCCAGCGCTTCTCACATTCGATTCGTTTCCTCGCATCCATGGTCCCCACGAAGATCTTCTAACCTTTACGTGTGACTTCGGTTGCTGCTTGAGAATTTTCATTTCACCTTGAATGTCGTAGAATTCTCATCGAACTTCGAACTAGCACCATGCTCGTGATGACGGACATCACTACCACTGTGCTACCTGCCCCCCTTATGGACCATAGTAACATATAATAATTAGCACCATAAATATCACTCATTAGCATAGAACGATAGAGTAAAGCCTTTTCTCATCTACGTTCACAACCTTTGATGCCCTCTAATTATTGAAAAAAATACCGTTTTTTTTTCGAAAATCCTAAAAGCGAATAAAGGTAGAAAATTAGGCGCCATCGCGAGTGTTCAAAAATGATTTCCAAGAGGAGGTCGTTCCGATCATTCATTGCTTTCGAGTAATTTCTTTTCACCTCAAAATTTCGAAAGCGGCCTCCAACGTACCCCAGCTTCTCTAGGCCTTGTTAATATTGACTTTAAATATCAACTCAAGATCATAGTCCTCCCGGAATTCTTGTTAAATGGAGAATATCGCGAAATTAGAACGTTTTCAATGTTGTAATAAACTGGTATTAACATAAAACAAATTTTAATGAAAACGGTAATTTTTCAAAGAGGGTTATGTTTGCATGTTGTCGATGTGCTATTCTGGCACTAATGTCTGCCTGACGATGAAGGTTTCAATCGTGGTCTGGTATCACGACGAGGGATTCTGTAATTCTTACTCTTGTATGAATTACTAGTAAGCATGTAAAGATAAGTATTATTGTCAAACTACCATAGGCAACTGATAACGGCTAAGAATGGCCATTTCAATAATTTGCGGAAGATTAATCGGCATTCAAAACGTCAGCGAAAAGAGATGAGAAGTCAGAAGACCAAAATCAACCGCACCCAAAATCATGCACTTAATTACACGCATAGATGGCATTTGAGAAACTATGAATCGAACAAAAGACGTGCTGGAGGCTGTATTATATTTAAGTACGGGCGATCTCAGTATCCAAGTAAGCAAATTGAGGCGCAAGCTAAGGAAGTTGGTTTACCACATTTGCATCGATTTCAGTCAAGAAAGTCACCAGATGCTTCAAAATTCGTACCCTGATGAAGTAAAACATCATTGAACTGTTAGATGAGCAAATAATCGACGTACAAATCCTAAGCATCTATTCAAAGCACAAAAATCTTTAGAAGGGTTTCCAAAAAGGCTTCATCTATTATGAAGCACACTTTTAAGTTTTCCTTCAGAATACTTCCACAGCGGTCTACATAGCCTAATATAGCCTATAGGCCTAATATCTTATCGTAATTTTTCTCCAGTTTTTCGCAGTATATGGATATAGCGTCGATAACTAATAAGGCAGAGCAAGTGCTTCGGATATTTGGGCTGTGAGACGTAAGAAACAGGTCAGAACAAAAGAAATACGACGATGATATCAAGGCCTTACAAAAGATGAACTCAACTACTCGTGTTAATTCCTTGCAGACAAGAAAGACCAACCTTAACAGAACTTTATCAGGGAATTTTTTTTCTGAGAAGGATTATGTTGAACAACAAATGTTCGCGAAAAATCCTAAATGAAGAAATGACTAACTGTATTGAAGTAGTATCTAAGATTTTTCTCACTCAAATAAAAGCGGAGTTCCCAGGCGATAAACCGACCAACTACCACTCTATATTCCACTGGACCAACATACTATATTGGTGCATTGGTCGAGAATCGAACCCGGGCTGCCCGCGCGGCAGGCGAGCATATTGCTGGTGCAAAGGGAATTAAATTTAAGTGCATAGAGGTCGCTCCGTTCAACCCGATGAAATCATCTTGCGCTCGCATCAAATCATACAGTAATTCTATACATGCAAGCACAGAAAAAGGTGTGTATTTAAGTGTGCTAATTGGAGTCTAAAGGACGAATCTAGGCAAAATACATCATTAAACCACTGGTAATCGTAGGGAAGTCATTCAGCTTGAATTGGCTTGTAAATTTTAAGCCAAATGCTCATTAGCGAAAGCGTCTGGAATGCTTAATCATGGGCATTATCTGTCATATTCAGCGACAAAGATTGATCTCATTGCTTCGCCACGAAAAAGGGACTCCTTCATTTCTCTTTCATCCTCCTTAGTACGAAGCGTTGACGAATGTTGTCGTGGAAAAAAAATTGAAGAGCGAAGCTGGACACTGGTATTAGCTACTTGAATCACGATTGGTAAAGAAGAAAGATAGGTATGTTATGCAAAAGAAATGAGTCGACAAGAAATTCTCGATCAAAGAAAGTATGTTGACAGCAGACCATCTCTATCGAATATACAGTAACCAACTGGCGACAACGACGTCGAAGTCACATCACTCGTAAGCAAATGGGAAGTCTCAGCATCTACGATCGAATCAATACGGACACCGCTCAGAAGCTCTCAGGAACAGATTTCAGGTAGGTATAGGTTCAAAGAAAACTTGCGAATAATTTATTGAGCTCATTTTTCTTGTAATCCAAGGAAATTTGATTTCCAAGGCCACTCAAATCTATTTAGACTTGTGAACCATCGGAGGGATATTAACGTAATGCAACTGAGCCGGTTACATAAAAAGTAGTTCTTGTTTAGTCGACATTGTTTTGTCCAGAATTTTTAGGGGTACAACTAAACGCCTCTTCACGCAAAGGATTTCTACTCTAATGAGAAGAATAATGGTAGCTAAATACAAGAAACGAATCTTCAAAGACGATGTTTCGTATCTAGAAGCTCCTTTTGTAAACGAAAAATATTGGAAGAAGATTCTGTGATATTTATGGAAAAGACGACTGACTGCTTAGCATTGCACGGATAGCACTAAAGACGACAAAAGTTGGGTAGTCCTCAAACGTACCATAATCCCATCTAAGATGTTAGTGGAGGATTGGACAAATTTTTTCTTGACACTGATTACACCAATATTAGAGATTATGGCTTGGAAAAGATGATTAGAAAGACATAAACGCAAAGTTGTATGTGTCGAATTGAAGTAGCGCGCAAAAACCAACAGCCTGCGTTTGCGTGATATACTCGATAAATTTTATAGGAAATACGATGAAAGGAAGAGGGTATAAGTCCACCTCGGTAGAGATAAATACCACTAGCGCGTACACTCGCCGACAAAATTTGAAGGCACGTTATGGCTTCGTTATGACTCCTCCATACTACGAAACAAAGGCCGTTATGGGTATTTAGACGACGACGACAGGCTACTATCCAGATTGTCTTGAGATCCGGGCGTTGCGTAAGCTGAGGGATAATGTTGTTAGCGTCATCAAATGGGTGACTCAAAGGACTACGTCTATAGTAAATCCCTTCAACCAATCGAGGACGTGAATGGTAAGTCTCGTTCTAAAGCATCGCTAGAAAATTGACCTCATTTTGCATTATTCGCGCTATTCTAGATAAATGACCCAGACCTTCTAAAGGGTTGAGGAAACACTATCGGAAAGATCCCTTTCATCCTTTACTGATACATTGGCGGTATAACGCTTCAAAAAGCCTGCAATGTGAACATAAACGCTGTTTTTAGATTTTTGTTGCTTTCATGTTCACAGCTGATTGATGAATAAATGGCCGGCACTGAATGTAATAAAGGCGCATCTGAGATTTATACAGCGATACCCTAACCACTACTTCTTTGAGGAATAAATGTATTTAGTCAACTGACCAGAACTAAAGATAAGGACTTAATTATAGAAGGAAAACAAGACAAAGAAGATAAATATCCCAAAAAGCGCGAAAAGAGGGAGAGGAATGCCTCATAAATGTAAAATCTACATCCAAATTACAGAATAGAAAAGACTGAGGAACAACAATCAACGAGTGAGAAGAGTTCCGAATAAGAGAATTTAAGAATTTCCAAGCTGTTTATCGACGTTGATCGCCATAATTTTCTTTAAAAGAAGAAGATCTAAATCTAAATCTAAAATCTAAAAGTTAGTGATAACTTTTTCGTAAATTTCGCGTTGCCGGGAAGACTTTAGAAAAACGTGGAGTTTAAAAGAAAAACATGTAGAATGTCTCCTGATAATCTCTTCGTTAAATTATGAAAACAAACGGTGGAAGAACAAATGCGGCAGAAGATACAGTTTATGGGGAATTACCCATCGTGCCTCTCTCTACATCGTTGTAAGTTATAAAAATAAATAAGAATAACATGCTTTTAAATTACTTCGAAAAGTCGATCATCTAGGGAAACTAGACGAAAGTCGGGAGCCAATGTTCACGAGCTTTTAAAGCTTAGGAGCACAATGTAGATGTGATGAGTAGATGAATAACACACCAGTAGTCAAGGATTTTTCAGTAGCTCTCATAACGAATTAGAACTCTCATTCTTAGTTAAATGTCATGATACAGAAAGCGAATGATGATGAACAACAGGAAAAACAGTAGTGCCAGGCGATTCGAGTGAAATGGTAACTGCAGAGCTTGGTTCATATTCTCCGCCTACAATTTTGTGACTATAAAGCACTACTAGACTGTCGGTCATTACACTAATTCTAACTAGAGGTATGATTTACATTTGGCCCTCGTTCATTCTATTTTCAGCTGGATATAGAAACTTTGCAGCTGTTTCGCTAAAATAAACGAGAATTGTCTAAAAAAAAATAAAAAAAAACTGGAAAAATCACCAATTCCGGCCACTGTTTGCGCTGTTGCTAGACGAGATAATATATGTAATATGAAGAAAAGTGAGAAAAGTGCATATTCGGGATATCATTATCGGAACCAGATTAGAAGTACCTCACCCTGCTCAAGTCATGGTTTCTGGACGAGTGTGCCAATGAGATAGATATGCAACAATGAACGAGTGAATGGACGCATCTGATGGATGGAAGAGCCGACGATGTGCCTTCCGCCGACCATTTAAACATTTATGGAGATGTATAGACATGAAATAACGTTCTCACCCAGAGTCCTTCTACTACTTGCTTTTATCGATAGATAACATGCAATCAACGCTATATTGCTACCTATGATGCAGTTCTTTTGAGTTCATAAAAACTGCATAAGCGTCGATGAGAATGCAGCTCCATCTTCTGGTACTCCAAAAAATAGTTTTCTCAGAGCGCTTTCACCATTGAATACAATTACGACAGTGTTCCCCTTCGATAAGTGCCGATAACTCCTCGATCACTACACTACTCTAAGAGCTGAGAACTTCACACTTATAGAACAGAGTTAGCTCTATAGGCTCAAGCAACTAATATAAAATTCTATAACGTACTCCTCCAATTTTAAATATGAGTGTAAATGCACTTCTTTAAAAATTGAAAAAAATTAAATTTAACTTTTTAAAAACCTCAACGCAGCAGCAGCAAACACTAACAAAATCGTATCGTTTTAAACGGAATCCCGCTTGTTCAATTGCGCTTACGTTTGAAATAGGAATCTAAACTCCCTCAAGAAAAGTGGAAGAAATACGTTCCATGGGGCTGCAAAAAGTAGGGATTTTATCATGGCAGAATAGGAAAAATTGCACCTGATTAAATAAGATAAGTAGAATCTACCGATTTTTATTTCAATCAATAAGGGGCTCTGTGAGCTCAGACGCTGGTTTAAAGTTGAAAGCAGCTATTATTTCCGCAACAGACGAATGTTTGTGCGCACGAGCGTTTCATATACATGTAAATGCTTTAATAATATTGGAAATAACCGATATTTCAGTACAACAACAAAAAAATCGTCCATATCTAGTGCTTTAGCAACTCACCTTCGTCGTCCGGCATGTTCCGTCTGGAATGCGGTTAATGTAGGATGTGTGTTGTTGGTGGGAGTAGTCGCAGTAGACCGAGCTGTAGCAGCCGCTTGAATAGTGGGAGGCGTGTAGCCGATGTCTACGAGGGTGGGCGTGACCTGAAGCGCGGCACCCGACTCGGTCCTCCTCCGGCGGAAAACAACTGACGGACGGACGGACGATCAGTTGACGACGCATTCATCTCGGCGAGATAGCATGCCGTCGCAAATACGTGATGAAAAATCAAGAAATCCTTTCACTCAGCAACTGTGCGAAAGTGGTGGGGAGCGGCATGCACAAAAAGTTTCCAGATCTACAAAATGAACTTCAGAGTCTAGATGCAGTCCCGTGTTAGTCCGAACTACGATGGTTCGTAGGATATTATCGAATAATCATTCCAGGGTTAAGAAAAAGCCGTTTTTTCGAACTATCTTCATCATCGGTTGCTGAAGTGATCAGTCGTGATTCGGTGGATGTCCACGTGAGAACAAGTACAGTATACCTTCGTCGGCATCGCTTTTTTCGTTACATTTGGATGTTATTCTGTCCGTGTCATGAATGAACGGCTCAGAACTGCCAGAAAATATAAACAAAACATAATAAATCAAAGCTTAGTCATACGTACATTATTTGGAGAACAGTAATTAAGATAAAAGAAGAAGGACGAGCATGCTTTTTCTAACATGGATGCAAGAAATAGTTTCGAGCTAGTTGTACTCGACTATCATTTCCTCAATGCTCTTAAACTAGTGCGGTTTAGTTCTCATTTCAGTGTTTAGATGTTTTATTCCACCAAACTGATGCCGCCGAAATTTTATCGACTGGCAACTACAAGAGGAATATTTCAGCTTTCGAACTGCGACGAACAGTAGAAAACCTCAGCAGTGTGAAAAGACGTAGTTTTGAATGGGATGTAATGGAGATAGATAATTGGTGCATGGTGGCAATTACAAGCAGAATAAAAATTTAAATCGTCGTTGTCGTTGTCGTTGTCGTTGTCGTTGTTTTTGATGTTATTGAACGATGGCTGACGGCGACTTCGCCTTCCTCAGAGCCGTGATGTTACGTGTGGGACTCTGAGGAAGGCGAAGTCGCCGAAAAGGCAGTCATCGAACAACAACACCAACAGCAATGACAACGACAACGAAGACCTGTACCAACCTCGCGTCAGCTTAAGAAGATCAGTTTATAAGATCACATAAATAAATATATCAACTATCTATGCCGAGGTTCATAGAAAGTCGGTCTTTCGAATTTAAATCGTCTTTCCATGAAACTTCCATCATGAATGGCTTCAAAGCTTTTCTAAAGCGAATAAAGCCCGTTAGAAAAATATATAGTGACGGAGAAAACAAGCAAAACAAAAGCGCATTTGCCTGGAGTGCACCGAGATAAGAGATAAAACTTAGGGAACTGTTTTCAAGAAAACGATGCTAATATTTCCAGACCGTTATCTAAACCATAGTGATACACCGGCATGTGTCATCGAACACATCCATTTAATCGAACTAAGTCCTCTTACTTGTTGATTTTAATAAGAGAGAAACTTATCATTAGGACGATTTGGCTCCGATCCACAGTTACTCAACTTGAAGGAAACCCAAATGTGTGCACTGCCGTTAAGACCGACGAAACTCAATAGTGGTTAGGTGAGAAAGGAATGCCATGCTTTTGTTCGTATGGTCCCATCCACGCCGAATGTCAAATTTTCTGGAGCATTCAAGAAGGACTTTTCCCATGAATTGAACTCTTTCTCCACAAAACACACTGTTTTAATTATAACAACAAAGTGGACGGATAGATACCACGCTCATTTGATTGAGAAATTTCAATGAAAAAACAGAAAAGAAAAGGGCTTGACTGACATTAGCTCACCCAATCACACTTATTTCGAGATCACTATGAAAAAAAATCAGATCAACAACTGGTAAAATAAAAATGCTCGAGATTTCTTTCTAATCTCAAAAAGGATAATCACTATTGAGTAGGTTCAGTCCTGAGTTTGAATCTATCGTAATAAGAAACCGAAGAATAAAGTAAATTTTGCCCATTTACAGTCTAATGTGTAGATAATAACACTAGCTTTTACGTTGGCGCGTGAAACAAAGGCCATTGAAGTGCAAAAAATTCGGCCTGTTTCAAAAACCTTTCAATTTCTCCGGAGGGTTTACTAGTTTCCGTAAACGGATCGTGATAGACTATCGATGCGTGATGAAAAAAGCATAGGGCCAAGAATCAACAAGAGTTAGCACAGCTAGCTGCTGTCTAACATCACCGTCACTGCGCTTGTGCAAAATACGAGCAAGGGACTATGAAACATTCTCGAAATCACGATGAAAAATGTGTGGCACATTCTCGCCCAACCATGAATCTTTCTTACATAAGAAATTCTTTTAGGAAACAGGGGTAAGGTTATTTGATATATCCTAGGTAGTAAATAGGAAATTAAATGCGAACCATTGGCACCATTTGTCTGTCAAGTACAAGCCGATTCATCTGGCGAAATCCTTGCTTCGTAGGTGGTGGATGTAATGTGTCTATATTAATAAGGATAAAAAGAATAAAGCTCTCAGTCAGCGTTGATCAAATCCTGAAGGATGCGCCATGCACTCGACTTCTTCAAACATCGTTAGGTGATTGAATGAATATGTGGCCTTTACAATGACTCGGGGTGGCCTACCGATGTATGGAGCCAGTACTGCTATCCTCCCAGAGAAGTTTGGTACAAACTTGCTGACCTCGGAGAGATGGAACGCTTGGTGAGCCACGGGCGCGAGGATCGATCCCAAGTGTGTCGCAGGGTGCCTCCAACCACTGCGCCACACGCACCCTGGGTAATAAATATTTATCTATGTTAATACAAATATTTACGCTTCTGAAATTCATCGCGTTTCTGTGAGGTTAAACCCTGTAGGTTAACTTGACTAAAGCCGTGATCATAGAATCCCGAAACTTGAAAAGCTGCTACGGAGATGAGACAGAAAAGGATTGCCCTGTTGCAAACGTACAACTATGACTTATTTTCATCGGCATACAGAAGGTTTCACATGATGTACGGTAACTTCATAGAAATTCCTTGTTCTACATGGTGATAGGGTCTCGATAAAATTACTCAGCGCCTCTTTCCGTATTATCGTACAAAAAGTGCATGGAATAAAATGAGAGCGAAACATAGTGGATGTTAACTACACCACTTTCATTAAAATCAATGCTAAAGGCGTCCTTCTAATATTAAGCGTTAATCAAACGACAGGTTGGGATAAATTCCGAAAAATAAGCCATAAAGAGGTGAGTTTTGTGATCAAGCACTAGCGCCATATCTTGGTGTGATTTTATGACCTGTGCGAGGCACATTCCTCGCCTACTTTAGATTAGACTCCCTGCGGGTGATCTCTACCAAGCAGCTGGAAGACATACGAAGAACATAATGGTGACTGTTCAAAAGAAGTTGTTTGTTACGCGATTGAAAATGTATGAATTAAGTTCTGTCTTCTGAGGTAATGAATGTGCTTCACTCAGTAGATTGCATGTCAATTTGATTCTTCCGTGCTCTCGAAAAGACGAAACTGTCGAAACTTTAGTTAATGTCAATGAATGAGCACTGTAATAGTAACCTCGTGTTTGTTCGTCAAGAAAACAGTTAAGTATCGATCAATGCCAAGGTTAAAAACAAGTCCCGGGATTTGCTATATGTTCAAACACTCCAGTTATCTGTGTCTTGGTCGAAATTTCACAATTATGAATCGCTTAGTTCTAGCGCTCATTAGGAGAAAACAAGTAGTATGTGGGCTTACAACAGCACGGAGAATGAAGTAAAGATGAAAAACAGCACCTGGTTTTTTTCTCATTACCTGTTTCACTTACTCTTCCTGTCTTAACGACGAATGCCTTAGAAACCTGGGCGCAAAGTATATAGGAAGTAACGTGCAATCTACAGCACGATGCCAGAAGTCCTAAACTCCACAGATGTGAGATAATCCGTAGCATCAGACTTATGTAGACGGTTGGAGATAAGTATTAATGTTTCATCAACGCGTTCACATTTGTGTGTGCCGATTGCGAAGCGCTTTCGAACGAAAACTGTTGGATAAAAGCCACCTGGATCCAGTTTTCACTGGATGTCAAAAGCACGACAGGAAATTGATCGACTGGTTGGTCACGTTTTCTCAAGGACACTACGAAAAAACGTACCAAATCATCAAAACATAATTGTTTAGTTTCTACAAATAAGCAAAAAAGGATAGGACTACCATTGCATACGATGGGCAGAAATGAGGATATTATTGACAGATCCCAAGATCGACTTTCTCTTAACCTCGGCATTGGAATATGAATGTGTCGTTTTCTTGTTCAGCAATAGCGAGGTTTTTAAACAGCATACATTTACTTCCATAAAAACACAATACAATACAACGCTAGCTGACGTTTCGGCAGTATCGCCTTCTTCAGAGCCTGGAAGGGTATACTGATATGCAATCTACTAGGCCAAACGCTTCAATAACACTTACACAAAGATGAAATACTCTTTGGTAATTACATGATCAAAAGCTTCTCGAAAAACCCACCGCTTTTTCGTGACTTCCATTGAGGAAGTTTAGAACAGCTGATTATAGTCGCATGTGGTTGACGACTGCACCAACCCACATCAAAAATCGATGCGAACGTACGGGATCAGGTCGCGTATGACCTCCGGGCATTCGTCCCTGCTATTCATTGTAG